>JAYRBV010016668.1:1358-12319 GCA_036023255.1 Mitrocomella polydiademata
GTTTCAGAAGAAGTTTCATCTTGATTGCATTACCAGAATAAGTTTCATCTTGATTGCATTACCAGAAAAAAAAATTTCCCTCAAATCTCAGTTTGCTGACATGGAATATTTTTCGTCAATTTTCTTTCGATTATTTTTGCTTAAGGATTGCGTGACAATTGTAGTGACAAACAACTCCTAGTGACGCAGGGATGTTTATACAAATAAATTATCTAATTTTTCCTCTTTCTAATTTTAGATCATTCGTTGAGGCAAGTCTGGAAGTGAAATCAAACAAAATTCGAATACTGATTCTCTTCTACAAAGGAAGTATATAGATATCTTGAAACAGTTTATACAAATATACAAAACGAAAATTTTACAAAATGCGCATGCGTAACGTAAACATTTTGAAATTCTTTGAACTAACATAACACAGTGACCGTCACTTGCGCAAAGCGCTTAACGTCCTTGCAATGTCAAACCAACGTTATCTTATAGTACAGATAACGTGTGCCTGTTACATGGTCAAAGTTCAGTGTCCCTGACACATGACTTAATTCTCAAAGCAGCTTTTACCTTCTTAAAGATACGGACAATATTTAGTTCTTCTATGTCGGGCATTAAATTCCGACCTATAAGAGGACAAATATTTGTTGATCTGCAACATCGACTTATTTAATTTACACCCTTTTTATAAGAGGTTGGTTTGTATAAGACTTTTACGATTGTTAGTTTTTTGTTGTTCTTATCGAGATAGTGTTTGTTTTCACAGTCAAGAGGGCTTATGGTAAACTGAATATTCAAAGTCTTTATAAAATTGTACATGCGTCTTTTTATGAAGCTCAAAAAAATCGAACACGCTGCCCTTAATTTGTTAGGTTATTAAAACGATTTATCAATTCTATGAGTAGATTTTATCCAGATATCATCGTTCTTCGAGTCCTGAATATGCCACTCATAGCTCAATGAAGCTGTATCAGTGGTCTGGAATAAGTGTCTCCTTGAACATGTGAAGTATAAGATAAGCAAGGATTGTTGATAACCCTTCTCCACATTATCGATTGTTTCTAAGTCATCGAAATTATTTTAAGCACTCGCTATGGGAACGATCATATAAATATAAATATATGGACAATAGAAACGAAAACACTTGTGGGTATTACACGTTTGAACAGCGCCTGATGGTGCAAATTTAGACATTGAATTGAGCAAATTGAGAATGAAAAGTCCTATCATATCTTTTTTATTGTGGGTGACACTATAAGAATTCCCTTAAAAACTGTAAATTCATAGCCTCAGTTCCACTTTTAAAGATGCCGAAAAGGTTTTTATTTTATTTTTTCTTTTTACTAAATATGCGATATTTATACTGAATAAAACCGTTTAAAAATAAGTACATTTTCAATAAAAAAAAACAGTAAAAGTAAAAGAGAAGAATAACTCGTTCGATTAAAATATTTAAATAAATTTCTTAACGATTTCTGATGCTTTTGAAAAGGTCAAAGTTCAGTTGCTTACGCGAGCAAACAATTCAACTGTTTTTTTGCGCGTGCAGCGGTCTGGAAACGAAATTAACAAATTTGATGAATCAACAATTGTTGGAGTTTATGCAACTTTACTCTGATTTTAAGAACATAATTCACCCCCTTGCGTAGTCTAATTTGACAAATACAAGCTAAATGTAAAAAAAAAGAGATTATTTTGCTTGACTGTTACATTCATCATCTATTCCCATTTAAAATAGACTTGATGAAAAAGAGATTTCGATCATTATGGAAAATTGAAATTGAATAATGAAAAAATATATCGGCTCAAATAAGTCACTATAGGTTATATTACATGAGCGTAGCGTGCGCGCATTGACTCAAGCACAAAGGGGGAGGGTGAACGTCTGACGTCCGGGATTTGACACATTGCGGCGATTGCACAATTTAGTTATTTGATTCTCCCTACTCAACGCACCAAAATATTATCAACATTTTATATTACGGTAAAGACAAAATGGTGTCTTTGCGACGCGACGTACATGATTAATGTTGGTGGTGATTTGTTGTTTTGTTGTTGTGTATTATACTATTTTTTAGTGTAGAGCCTTATTCAAACTTATCATTTCTCAACAAACACGATTCACAGACGTTTGTTTGAAATAAAAACACTGATAAGAGAATGAGTCAGGCATCAAACATTATGATACATCTCTGTCATGTGCGTGTCTTGTTCTTTCTAAATTCTTCTAATTTTTTGTGTCATTGTCTTCTAACTTTGGTAAAGGTACGTAACATTTGTATGGTGTATTTCTTCGTCTCATTCTTTTGAGGCTTTTGAGGCTCGTCAGATAGTTTAAAAATATATAAATCATTATGTATATTATGTTCAAAGGGTAATTTGAATCTGTAGAGTGAAGCTGGAAACTTTTAAAACAGAAATAAGTTATGGTAACACAATGAAGAAATTTACAAGAACCATTGTAATGCATACAATGGCCCCAATGGTGCATCATCGATATTTCTAATAGTATTTCTTTTACCGAAAAACACACCATCCTTCTTCTCTTTATTATTTGAAATCTTCTATAAATTAGAATTCAGTTTATATGTATATCCAACTACTGACAAGAGTCGTTTTATTTATTCAAAATTGAAAAAATAGAGACTTCTCACGATGTCTTTGTTGTAAATAAAAGAAAGTATTTGGGAAAAATTATTTTTGATATATCTAATAATGGCTCCCTTGTAGGTGACTAAAAAGATAGCAAAAGATCCTCGCCGATAGCCGTGAAGATAGCAAGATCCTCACCGATAGCCGTGAAGATAGCAAAAGATCCTCACCGATAGCCGTGAAGATAGCAAAACATCCTCACCGATAGCCGTGAAGATCCTCATCGATAGCCGTGAAGATAACAAAAGATCCTCACCGATAGCCGTGAAGATAGCAACATCCTCACCGATAGCCGTGAAGAGGCTAGCCGTGGTAAATTCGTTCAAATAATAATAAATAAATATAATAATAATAATATTGAAAATAAAAGGGTTTTACACAGAAGGTGGATTGTACAAATCAAAGGCGAAATATACTCAGTTTTATAAAGACTTTGAATACTCAGTTTTTCACCGCGCATGCGCAGCATACCATACATGTTCTTTTAATGATGATATTGTGGCTGTTTTGCACTTTTTCAATTGCTTGCATTTTCGAATCCTCATTAATTATTCCTTTATATTGTACTATAATAATACACTTTAGACAGAGTTTTCCATTTAGGCTCTTTTTTTTCAACACTCTGTACCCTGTTAATTTTTTTCCTGCTAATTACTTTGTTTCTCTGACAAATTTTAACAAAATTGCCTTTTTCTAAAATGAAATTACCAATGACGAATGTTTTCTAGCTTCTTAAATTAACTAATTTGGAAACAAAAAAAGGCGAAAGGCGAATGGCCGTAGCAAATGAATAATCATGGATTAGAATGGCAAGAAAGAAAATGCCATGACCTTGTAAAACCATGAGTCCATTTTTAGCATATTTAAGATTAATAAATTAGGTTTATACAAATTTAAGAGGCACCATAATATCATTGCTATTTGATGTTCCATAAAAAAAGTTGGGCAATTAGGGGCGACAAATATGAATATAATTATTCACTTTCAAGATTTTGTTTACGTTTCTTTATAAAATGTATATATTTACTTTTGTTTTTACCGCAATTTAAAGAGTATCACTATAGTAACAGTTTAAATAACAGCACGGGACGTGTCATGCTGTTTTCCTGTGTGTTGTCATTATAATGACGTCAATAGTACGTGCCTTATAATCGAAATAAATCCAAACTCGAAAGCGCATGTCCGAAATTAGAAAGTTTGCGTTTAACTTTCTGAATCTTTGAACAGAACAAGACGAGTGGTGGTTATATCTGAAAGTTTTGAAATACTAAATCCAATACAAAGGGTAGGTCTTATCACGTAGCATGGCGTGAAACGCTGAACGTAATATCAAATGTCAGATATTATTATCAATTATATTTATATTACTTTTAATATACGTTGGAAAAATAATAATAATAATAATACTCTGTTACAAACATATTTTTTATTAGTTTGGCCACGGTTTTAAAATATTTAAATGTATTATTTGGCATAAAAAAGAAATCATCTAATATTATGTATTATCTAAATAAACTTGTATCAACTTTAAAAAGAAAGAAAAAACCACACAGATGCACACATATAGACGTGAAATACTGCATGACTTAATATTAAATGGTCAGATTTTCAATAATGGTATATTTATGTTCGATTTATTTCTCATTTACACGCGTGAAGTGGACCATGGAGGAGTGGCTAATATATCAAAAAACAAATGGTGACGAGGCAATATATTCTTATATTCTTAAACATTTTTATTAGGGCTCAGCAATAATTACTATTAGGTTTCGGTAATGCTTTTACCAGGATTTCGGATCGATGGTTAACTTTCAAGCCGAACATACAAAAAAATGTGGTGCAGTTAATTCTGAGAATTCTCAACACTCCTTTGTTTCATATATTATAAAAGTCGTATTTCTAATACCTTATCGGACAAAACCTTATCGGGCAAAACCTTATCGGACAAAACCTTGTCGGACAAAAGTGACGAAAATTTTGTCTGGCGAAAATTTTGTCCAAGTTTTACACAAACTTTGGGCAAATTTAGAAAAAAAAGGAAGAAATTGTTTGGCGGTGACGAATATTTTGTCCGACATTGTTTTGTCCGATAAAGTAGGGAATTCATATTTCAATGCGTTTGGTCCTCTTTAAAATATAATAATAATAAATCCTATAGTTGATATAATGTTCTGTATGCATGTTGTAATTCCCAATGGACAATTCTTTCGGGGATTTTCATTTGTAAATTTTTCAACTAATATTACAAATAACCAAATGACGACGCTTTCAATTGTTTATTGCTTCTTATCCAATGAAAGGCGCCCTGAATGATAATTTCAGTGTATTTGTTATTCAACCAATGAAAGGCGTCGTGAATGATAATTTCAGTGTATTTGTTATTCAACCAATTTATTTTATACAGAAATTATATTTTTATAGATAACTTGGTTCAGATTCCCTCTACTTTATTCTAGTGGAATGAATTAAGCATCTTGGAAATGTATTATTTTGCTTGTTTATGATCTATTGATGTTATAGACCATTTTAGCATTTAAATTAATAGGGTCTCGTCTTTTTATTTCATCATTTTAGATATATGTGGTATATATATAAAAATAGAAATTATTGAAAATTAGATATATTTGAATTTGAAAGAAATGAGAAAATGGATGACCGTGGATGGAAAATGGTTGATTTTCATAATGTACAGTATTATCACCACCTTAGGTAAGTGCTGACCTTTCTCTTTTCTTTCTTTTTGCCAATTCACAACGCAGTCACTACACTTGAATATATTCGAATCCTTAACTAAGGTCAGACAAAGAACGAAAGTAATGCATCACTTGATGGAAGAATTATTCAAATCGGGTGATTATATCATCCTCAATGTATATTTTAGCAAAAATATTATTTTAATTTAGAATATTAATGCAGGAAAATGTCTTACAAATAATACTCAATCATAATTTTTTTTGAATATTTAATAAGCTTGAATAGTTGTTCGTTGTAGCTTTGTAGCTACTAGTTTTGCCATTTCTTCATCCATATTTTGAGCAACGTCCTATTACTTTCTATTGTATCTTCCATCCCTTAATTCCAGCTGTAATTGGACTTTTACAATAAGGATTAAAGCCAACTTGCGCAGACTTGAAAGTCTTTTCAACGAACTTTTGTGTCGACGAATAAAAATATTTTAGATTCAAAATAATTATATAAACAAAATATTTAAATATACTTTTAACAAACACTTTGTTTTGAATTTTCCGCCTCTATTTGGTTTAAAATAATCATCAAAAAAGACAAATGATATCATTTGGAGATATTTTTAAGTACCTCTTCGGACAAAACAATGTCGGACAAAAGCGACGAAATTTTCCGGAGGTGACGAAAATTTTGTCCAACGAAAGATTTTGTTCAAAACCAAAATTGGCCTGGATTTGGTTAGTTTAACATAATAAATATACCTGAGATAATAAAGTAAGCTCTTGCAAAAAGGTATTGTAGGTTTGGTAAGGTGTTTTCTAAGCAATGATTGATTGATTTCTTCTTCAGACAAGGGCCGGTCATAAAAATAATTCATAAAAAAATCAATAAAAAATGATTTATATTTTTTTCTAGTTTGTTTTCAGCCCATTTATGATAAATACCCACTTTTAAGGATAAAATACTTTTAAGGATAAAATACGAAATATTTCAAAAAAGGACAAAATATTTTGTCGGACAAAAGTGACGAAATTTTCTTTAGGTGACCAAAATATGGTCGGATGAAAATCTTTTCCGACATTGTTTTGTCCGATAAGGTTTATATAGGTAAGTCTATCTACCTCAAATCTCTCTAGATTGCTTTGACCCAGACATAATATTCTTCTCACAAAGAAAGAAATTTGAGTACTGATTGATGGAAACTTATTGGAAGAAGTGTTAACAGTTACTTGCGTCTAGCCAATAACTATAAATTCACAATTCAGACACAAAACTGTTCTAGGTATTATCACATATGAACCATACAATACTGAATAAAGTATAAAGTGTAACCTATTACAACATAGAGTCAATCGACAACAATGCATCTTTAAAGTTGATATATTTATCTAACCTTTAATCCTGTGAGGTGGAAAACACGTAAAAGATGTAAAATTCAAAAAGTAAGTGGTGCGTTCACTGACCTTGAATTTTATTCCCAATGGACGATAAAATAATTCTCTATTAAAGGGAGTCCATCATATAAGGGCTGTACCCTATTTCTAGCATGGCTTTAAATGTAAACTTAAAAGCTAAATTTCAGTGTCTTTTTGGTGCAAATATGAAAAAGAATACCAGGTAATAATCACGTGACAATTGTGTCTCATGGGTTGTGGTTTTAAAATATATCTATAGTACCAAAAAGTGAATTAAATACTTTTTTTATTATAGAAGCTTCCCAAGTTAGCAAAGAATTGTGTACCTTTCGTTGTTCACTTCCAATTGCTGGTCAATGGAGGTTTTGGTGTGGCAAGTACTGTCCGTACTCTGATCTAACTTTGAATAAAAATGAAAAGACTTCCACAACACCCCAAACAAGTACCAAAGATTACAGTAGGAATAAGTTTGCCCCCTGGGAAAAAGTAACAATTACAGTGGCCCCAATAACAGTTCTACCAACCACCCCCTCTGTGGTGACAACAGTTTCTGAAACAAAGAAATCAACGACTGTCACCACTCCTTCAACTCAACCAACGCTGTATGGTGCAAAAGAACCAAGTAAAAATATCAGTAAAAGTGATATAATAATAGAATTGCAGAAGAGCATCGATACACGCGACGTGTATTTCAAGTTGGCAGGGGGTTTACTTGGTGTTTGTTTGGTCATTTTTATCATCTTCTTCGTTTTGCGATCTCTGAAGAAACCTCATCGTGTGTCTTTTTCAGATGATCCCATCATTGTCATTCATACTGGAACGGAGACTCGTATTGAGATGTAGAAAACCAAAATTTTATTTACAAAACATTTTTCTAATTATCTAACCATAACTATAAACTTCAAGGAATGCAGGCCACCTTCATAGTCTCCATTTAGTTATCAACTCCCCTAAGGACTGTATGTATCCTCTACCTCACGTACTAACTTGCAAAAAAGTAAAAAATAATCGAAAATCAAAATCGAACCAAATTGTCAGAAAAACCTGTGTCTATATATTCAAGCAATTTTGATATATATATCATGCATCTATATATAAATCTGAGTGGTTTTCAAATTTATTGAAAGGTCAGATAAATTCAATAAAAATCCTTTTCAAAATTAAAGCGATCTGTGATTATTATGTAAAAGCATGTTGGAAAAATAAAATCCCCTATAACAACTTTTTGCTTTGCTTCAGAGGTATTGTTACTGTTCTACCATTGAAGTTTGTATTTCATGAGTAAGTGGTTTTTTCACTATTTTTATTTGTGTAATTTTTTCGACGACTAGTATTAGCTAGGAATAGTTTAATATATTTTTGACAATACATACAACTATTATATGAGTTATTTATAAAAAAGAAAAAAACGACAGTTTGTAATTTTATCCTAGGAGACTAAAATGAAATTGAAACAAATTGAATGTTGTAAACATTATGATACTAGCCTGTAATGTCTTCTACTCCATGATACTAGCCTGTAATATCTTCAACTCCATGATACTAGCCTGTAATATTTTCTACTCCATGATACTAGCCTGTAATATTTTCTACTCCATGATACTAGCCTGTAATATCTTCAACTCCATGATACTAGCCTGTAATATCTTCAACTCCATGATACTAGCCTGTAATATCTTCTACTCAATGATGCTAGCCTGCAATATTTTCTACTCCATGATACTAGCCTATAATATCTTCTACTCCATGATACTTAGCCTGTAATATCTTCTACTCCAAAATATATACTGGGTAACTATTACTGAAACATATTTCAAACTTTGAGTGTGTTCACGATTATATTCATTAAAAGTTTTTTTATCTGCCGGAAACAATGGAAAATCAAATAATTTAAAACACCCTGTCCGCCCAAGGACACACATTTACCCTCAACATTGTATTTCAAGGAATTTACTCCCTATCACACCCTTCCGTACTTTACTCACTACATTCGAAACACCCTGGTCGCATTGAGGGGACACCTTACCTCTAGCATTGATTTCTCTAGGGTATTCTTGTTTGGTCTTTGAGAATACAAAAAGGAAGTTCGTAATTCAACAGGATTCCATATTTGAAGAAATGTTTATGACCTCAATCAAATGAAATATTTTAAGAGAGGTAATTCTAAAATTTGGGAAAGGTGTGCATGATTAAGCTGGCTAAATACAATAACCAAAGCTGGAGTAAGCGGAACTAGCTGAGATGGTAGAGCGTCCGATTCGCATTCGGAAGGTACCGGGATCGATGCCCGGGTTCTCCATTTGTAAAGTTTTTCCTAATAAAGTACTTGTTGAAGTTGTTTAATTTTTGAGAATACATAAATGAAGTTCATAATTCAACAGGATTCCATTTTTGAAGAAATGTTTATAAAATCAATCAAATAAAATATATTAAATTATCTATTTCTTAAATTTGAGAAAGATGTGCATGATTAATTTGGTCTAAAAGAATATCCAAATCTTGAGTAAGGGGAACTAGCCCAGATGGTAGAGCGTCCGATTCGCATTCGGAAGGTACCGGGATCGATGCCCGGGTTTTCCATTTGAAAGGTTTTTCCTAAAGTACTTGTAATTCAACAGGATTCCACTTTTGAAGAAATGTTTATGATCTCAATCAAATGAAATATTTTCAGTGACGTAATTGTAAAATTTGACAAAGGTGTGCATGATTAAGTTGGCTAAATACAATAACAATAGCTGGAAAAAGGGGAACTAGCTCAGATGGTAGACCGTCCGATTCGCATTCGGAAGGTACCGGGATCGATGCCCGGGTTTTCCATTTGTAAAGTTTTTCCTAAAGTACTTGTTGAAATATTTTAAATTTTGAGAATACATAAATGAAGTTCATAATTCAACAGGATTCCATTTTTGAAGAAATGTTTATGATCTCAATTAAATGAAATATTTTAAGTGACGTAATTCTAAAATTTTAGAAATGTTTGCATGATTAAGTTAGCTAAATACAATAACCAAAGCTTGAGTAAGGGGAACTAGCTCAGATGGTAGCGCGATCGATTCGTATTTAGAAGGTACCGGGATCGATGGCCGGGTTCTCCATTTGTAAAGTTTTTCCTAAAGTACTTGTTGAAATATTTTAATTTTTGAGAATACATAAATGAAGTTCATAATTCAACAGGATTCCATTTTTGAAGAAATGTTTATGACCTCAATCAAATGAAATATTTTAAGTGACGTAATTCAAAAATTTCACAAAGGTGTGCATGATTAATTTGCCCATAAACAATAACTTAAGCTTAAGAAAGGGGAACTAGCTCAGATGGTAGAGCGTCCGATTCGCATTTGGAAGGTACCACAATCGATGGCCGGGTTTTCCATTTGTAAAGTCTTTCCTAAAGTCCTTGTTGAAATGTTTTAGTTTTTGAGAATACATAAATGAAGTTCGTAATTCAACAGGATTCCATTTTTGAAGAAATGTTTATGAACTCAAACAATAAAAATATTTTAAATTATCTATTTCTTAAATTTGAGAAAGATGTGCTTGATTAATTTTGTCTAAAAGAATATCCAAAGCTTGAGTAAGGGGAACTAGCTCAGATGGTAGAGCGTCCGATTTGCATTAAGAATGTACCAGGATCGATGCCCGGGTTCTCCATTTGTAAAGTTTCTCCTAAAGTCCTTGTTGAAATGTTTTAGTTTTTGAGAATACATAAAGGAAGTTCGTAGTTAAAAAGGATTCCATTTTTAAACAAATATTTATGACCCTCAATCAAATGAAATACTTTAAAAGATATAATTCTAAAAATTGACCAAGGTGTGCATGATTAAGTTGGCTAATTACAATAACCATAGCAGGAGTAAGGGGAATTAGCTCAGATTGTAGAGCGTCCGATTTGCATTCGGAAGTTACCGGGATCGAATTATGAACTTCATTTATGTATTCTCAAAAATTAAAATATTTCAACAAATACTTTAGGAAAAACTTTACAAATGGGGAACAAAAAAAGCGTCCGATTTGCATTCGGAAGGTACCGGAATCGATGCGCTGGTTCTCCGTTTGTAAAGTTTTCCCTAAAGTCCTTGTTGAAATGTTTTAGTTTTTGAGAATACATAAATGAAGTTCATAAATCAACAGGATTCCATTTAAAAAAAAATATTTATGACCCTCAATCAAATGAAATATTTTAAGAGACATAATTCTAAAAATTGACAAAGGTGTGCATGA
>JAYRBV010016679.1:0-12316 GCA_036023255.1 Mitrocomella polydiademata
TAGTTAGTGAAAACAAGGTGCAGCAAGCTGTAGTACATCCTTGGTGAAATTTGGTATGGACGAACTTTTTATTACCTTATTACCCCCTGGAAAACTGCATTTTTTTTCCTCTAGGTATCTTAAAAGCTATATAAAAGAAAAAGAGTATGGACGAAAATAAATATTTGTTTGACCACCTGGAAATTTAGCTAATTTGATTTTACCCCTGGAAAATTTCAAAATTTGAATTTTACCATCTGAAAATTTCAATAATTTGAATATTCCCTCTTTCTTGATTAAGCCTTAAAACTAAACTGAAGAAAATAGGTGTGGACGAACCTAAATATTTGTTTGACCCCCTGGAAACTTATTTAGTAATTTGAATTTTACCCCTTCACCCCCTGGAAATATTAATAAATTTCATTTTACCCCTGGAATTTTCAATACATTGGATTTTCCTTCCGCAAACGTTTTATTACTTTCTGGCAACCTCGTTCCCAGGGCTTTTCTCCGCTTTTTTATTTTTTTTGACGACGTGGGAGATGGCCCTGGCACACTCTGGCAAAAATCTGCTCTAATCGAGCAGATTTTAATTATGCGAAACTCTTACGTATTATGATTATTCCAAGGTTTCTCCTGCAAAATTAAAAGCTCTTTTCTTTAAGTGTTACAGTTTATTGAATAAAAAACCATGTGTAAGAGGTTGCTGTTGATTTTATACTTAACACACATTATTATTACATTCATTACACTCGTCGTTTTCCCAAAGGGCTATTAATGATTATGAATAGCCTTTTAGTTTAGTAGCTCATATTAAAAAACTCATGCTTTTGAAATTCTTGCATTAGAAAATAAAAGATCTTTTTTATCAACATCAACGTACAGGTGCGTACAAGGGGAGGGTGGGTCAATGCTAATGATTACGTATGCAGTTAGACTGTTTATTGCTCAATATTTTGGAACTCAAAATGTTCAAGAATCTTTAGTACTAATGATACCAAAAACTAAACTGATTGGTTTTATGGATAAAGGTTTATATTTTATATATAAAAGTCGTGAAAAATTGAATATTTGATACCCAAGAATTTTGATACTGAAAAATCAGTGAAAGAGAGGGGGGTAATTTTTTTAAAAGTACGTACGCAAGGGAGGGGGTGTAGTCAAAAACGTACAGCTGCGTGCAAGGGTGCCTGGATCGAATATTGGTACATTTACTGCGTACATACTTTATGGATGGCCCCTTATCTTCTTATGATGTAGAAGAAGAGGATTATTTTTTAACTGTTCTCTAAATAAACGCCCCCTAAAAAGTCTGCAAATAAAAATATGCCCCGGGCGTTTATTTGAAGATTTTTAGTAGGCTATTATTAGAGCAAAGACCACCTACGTACCCAGTAGTTCCGGTAAACTGGTATCACAGGAATAATTGTTTAGCGAAAGTGTTGAAAGATTTCTCTTGTAGATTTTTCAGACGATCGCGGGAGTGTTTTTAAAAAATAAGTTATACTTCGTGATGTCTTGGAATAGATCGTGGGGAAAAAAGGAGTCCAGGTCGATAGTCCAAATGGTCGATAGTCCGAAAGGTCGATAGTCTGAATAAATTATTGCGCTTGAAAGTGCTAGCTATTGTTATTATTATTATTATTATTATCGAATGTTTACCCAGGATAGCCTCTCAATACTAAGTAGTACTATAGGTAGTACTAAGTAGACTGTTATCCTGAGGGTCCTACCTGCGTTGCGAAACACCTACTTCGGAACCTATGGAAATTAGCAATGAGAGGTTATCCTCATCACTATGACCGGTGGCGGACTCGAACTCCCGACCAGCAGGTTACGAGCCTAGCGTCTTAACCACTCGGCCACAGCTCCACAAAAGCCGGTAAAGCCAGTAAAGCCGGTAAAGCTGTCAGGATGCATATAATAGAATGAAATATCTCCTAATGACCGATTTTGAGGGGAAAAATGTGTGTACACTATTAGACCACTTTTGCGTTGTTTACTTTTCTTAACCTCGTACTTGTTTGTTCGCACTATGTTCAACCAAATTTGGAAAAAAAACAACAAAAATCTTTGCCAAAATATTTGAGTGTTCTAAGAAATACAACGCTGAAAGTTACTAGTAGAGAATAGACGACCTTTCCCAAAATACGCGTTTATAGGTAGAAAGTACAATCTCGTATTCATGTAATTCAGTCCCGTGATGTGAGTAGAACAACTGAAAACACCCGCCCTTCAGGAAAAATAAGAGCCGCGTGTCGAATCCCGCATGTATAAACGCGCGTATTGGATAACTCATGTGACAAAAAAAAAAAAGGGTAAAAAAATATATCGATCAGCAATAAAAAACAAGCTGTACTTGTAAAACTGGTTTGTTCAAAGTTATTATAAATAAAAGGGCGGAAAACTAACCAAGGCATTATTGAACAATTCCAGACGATATTGGAACAGTTAAATATGGCGTTAAAGACATTGATTTTTGTGTGCTTGGCTAGTGCAGTCTTTTCAGGTATGATTCAGCAATACCCTAAACTTATTTTTTTAGGTCATTTATTTTCAGTAAAGAACAATTTTTTGTTTCTTTGCAAACTTTTTATATTCCTTTTTTTTTAAATCTTTTCTGTACATCATTTAAAAAAACACATTAAATTCTTATAAAAATAGAAAAAATATTTTTCATATAAAATTTGTTTCATGACTTTTACGCATTCTAACATTTCAGCTCCTTTCGCAGACGTCATCCATCGTAATCCTAAATGTCACAGTGTAATGAAAGAGTATGGACTGACTGGTCGTTTCCCTGGTGCCGTTGCCCATGGCATTCACTCAATCACCTTGGAAGATCTCCGATACTACTTCAAGCCGAACGCAACTGAATACAACGGGGTACCAACTCTCAACTACGATCTCGCTGACAGAAATCCAGTTCTTCCTAACGCTCCACTGTACGGCTTCGATACCACGTTTCAAACAGTTGCCATGAGATATGTGGACCAGGTGAATAATTGACTATTCTTCATACTTTAAGTTTTACCTGGGATATCCATACACCTTTTCGACGCAAATTTCTACCATTATGATTTTACACCAAATTCGAACTCAGTTTCCTCTTCAGCTATGCATGATTAACTTTTATTATTCATCAGAGAAATGTGATGCTGTTAATGTTTTTTATTTAAAATTTAATTATTTAATTAATTATAATAGCGTCGATAGTTTTCCCAAGGTGGTATTTGAACTCATTAGTCAAAAGGTCTGAAATCGCTTTTGGTGTAAAGTTTTGACATATTTTCTAGTGTTGAAACGGTGTAGGCGAAACACCTACACAGCAGAACATTGAAATGTTTGCGTTTTTTGCTTCTTTTTTTGTCTAATTTTGCGAAAGTTTATGACTTTTCAAGTTTCAAATCAGCAAAGGCAGAAAGTTTTTCCTCTAAAACCAGGATTTGTTAAAACGCGAAAAAATATTTTTGGGAATATTAAACTTTTTTATTAAAATGTTTGCGTTTTTTTTTTCTTACGCGAAACTATTCGTTGATGGGCCTCTTAACCAGCGTGTTACGAGTGAAAGCGTCTTAAAAATAACCCACGATTGCTCTCCAAAATTACGGTAGACAAAGAATATCTAATAATATCTAATACATCTATATCCCTATAGGTTTTGAGGAATATGGATCGAAAGAATTTTTATCTGACCGGCTATAATACTTTGGAGCAACTTGTGCATACTTTCCACATGGGAGAAGTCTGGCGAAAGGCGAAGGTATACGATACACCTTTTCGACGCAATTATCTACCATTATGATTTTACACCAAATTCGAACTCAGTTTCCTCTTTAGTTATGCATGATTAACTTTTATTATTCATCAGAGAAATGTGATGCTGATGTTTTTATTTTAAATTTAATTATGTGATAATAGCGTCGATAGTTTTCCCAAGGTGGTATTTGAACTCATTAGTCAAAAGATCTGGGATCGCTTTTGGTGTAAAAGTTTTGAAATTTTTTCTAGTGTTGAAACGGTGTATTAAACAAGTTTCACTACATTTGCTTCTTTCGGGATTTTTCTGGCCTTAATTCTACCTACCTTATTCTACCTTCCGCAGTCAAAATGTTTAGAAACACGGGAAAACTAGCTGCCTATCCGGATTCTTTAACGTCGGATATAGAAGGCCAATGAAAAGTACCTCAGGTCTGTAAAATACACAATTTTAAAATATGTCATACGAGACTATTGCCGACAATAATTTATAACTTGATTTTAATGTTGAGCTGAAGTCGAGCAATCTTTAATGGTACCGGAGTTGATATAATAGCTGGAAAATTAAGACGACAAAAAAGCACTACAAAAAGTCCTAAAGTTGAGAAAAACAGTATTAATAGAAAAATAGCCGGGAGTCCCGACGGTGCATCCCGGGTTTAGCCTGCCATCACCATTATAGTCAAGGAAACATGGGCGCTACTCGCTTTTAATACCACGGGTTTTGCCCACCATATCATTCAGTTTTCTCAAAAAAGAGCAGCGTGCCTTAGGCTTACTTTTAAACTGTTTTTGTGTTGACGTCGAGAGATGAAGCCGTCACGGTGCAATAGCTTATTAAAAATAACGAACCAGACAAACCAAGCAAGCGTTTTATAGATACTCCTCCACAAGTATTTCGATCATTTTCACCTCTGGGTAAGTATTCGTAAATATAATACACCTTTCCCGTAATACCGTTTATACATAGATTCCTACTATTAATCTCGGTTTCATGAAATATTTGCACGTGCTCCTGTCGTCTCAAGGGTGTTTAAACCTTTATTATTTGCATTGATGAAATACTCTCATGCGAGACTCAATTACACAACTACGAGGCTAATCATAGGAGTCTACGTATAAACGGGATTTCGGGAAAGGTGTATTTTGTCTGAAAATTTCATCTTAGGTTCATTACAATAAAATTGTTGCGGAAAATATCAATGATCCTCGTCTATGCGCATGCGTGAATGATATTGACAACAATGGGATTATGAAAATGCTTCCATTCATGTCGTTGAAGATAAGATACCCTGGTGTTACCTCCGGTAAGCTTTTCGCATATTGGGTCTTTCCAAAAACTGCCCATTACCAGCGTTAATAGCGTCCATTGTAGGGATGTAGATAGTATCCTAGATGTTGGAGGCTTGTCCTTAAAAAAACTTCACCAACGTATTAATAAAATGATATGAACCCTAGTGTAACAAGGAAACGGGAGAGACTGCTCACAAGCAAATAAAATAAAAATCGGTATACCCATAATAGCTTTCCATTAATAATTACTGACTTTGAATAACCTTAAACGATTAAGCTCTTCATAAGCATTAATAGTTGACTCTCTATCCAAAAGGGTGACATTAAGATGAAGTTGAAGGCCAACTTGATCTACTTATCTAGGGCTTGGAAATCATAAGCAAAACTGCCCTGGTTTAATATTTATTAGAGTTTTTGTTGCAGGAAAAGTGTTGAAATTGGATAACGGAGGCTACGCCGACTGGTCCGGGAATCTCTACAACTATTCTTTCTTCAACGAATGGTCCCAAGAACTGTCTCAATTCAATTTCAACCAAGACGAACGAATCATTTTGAATGAAGCAACAGACCGTCTGGTTGATCAAGACACCGGGATTCAACACTTGACCAGCGAGGCACAATGGATGAAATGGAAGACGGGAATGAAAAGCATGGAACCGCACGATGAGTTCGAATTGGCAATGTTCCTTTATTGTCGATTGAACACCAAAGCATCTTCTGGTCTTAAAGATATCCCTGAGAACTATGCCGCTTAAACAATTCTGCAATGCACCTGAATTACGCGGGGGCTAGAACTAACTGTTTATCATACGGAAAATGTTATTGTGAAGACTGTTAAACCCCCGTCAACCTTGCCCTTGTGCATTTTGTATTATTTACCCATCCTGACGCGTTAAAAACAAGTACTGGTAACTAGTTACAGAACTGCATTTCGGATGTAAATAAATGAAGTAAGGACTCCATATATAGTACTACATCAACGTACAGGGTGGGTCAGAAAAACCTTCTCTTTTTGTTTAAGTTTTAAGTTTCATCGTCTCGAATCCCATATTCCCAGAATAACAATATTTCACACTTTTTAAGCGAGCTGCCGCTGCGGTGGTCTGTAGGCATGCCTTTGCTTTTCCGTATTCAATAATCCAAAAAACTGGAATTGTTCAATGCGCATGTGTGAATATTTGTAAACAAAAAACTGTGCGGAACATACGCCATTTTTTATCATATTTCCAATCTCTGTAAATCTCATATTTCCAACATTATAGAAATGTAACATTTCCAAGGTTATCAATATATTGGTCTCCAGTTTACAAGAAAACAAAAGACTACCGCAGCGGCAATTCACTTAAAATACGGAGCAGACCAAAGTGGGTTGTTGTAAAGGCTAGGGAATTAATGATTTAAACATTATTTCTGTTACCTTAAAATTTCTTAATGTTTAAATCTCTCAACGACGTCTTGAATTATCGATTATTGAGAGATTTATTCTTTAAAATGATATTCTTTAGCTATTTATCCAATCTTGTTTTTATTTTAGTATTATAAAACGACATTAACAAAATTAAATAAAAGTAAAAACGCTACCAGGGTGAAATTTTTTCTGCAAAAATTGTGAATTTCAACTAAACAATCTTTATTTTAACTCTTTTATTTTTATCCCTATTTTTATTTATAGAAATGAAAAAAAAAAAAAATTCTTTCGAAAACTGGATGAAAATGATGAAAATAAAATTTATCGCCAACAATGTCATTTTTGTATAGATGATATCGCTAGGTCTGTGCAGAAATGTATATTGTCAAAATTAAGTGTTTAGAACTTGCATTTGTTCAAAATTATTTTGTTGAATTTGAGGCTTGATTTAATTATTTTTTTAATTCTTAATCGCTTTTGTTTTCTATCCATCTCAAGCTAGTACCCATTCTCCGCAGTTTAGAAAGCCCGGATTGGATGTATAAACAAGTGTTTCATGAATTTTCTTCAATTTTTCTCATAATGTTCAATCGCGGTGTTTTAAATCTTGGTCGTCCTTTGTATATCTAAATTGTTCATCATTGCTTCCGCACCTCGCTTTCACCAATATTTACCTATTTATTTCTAAATAAAACAATTTAGGTGTAATTTGGTACTGCAATGATATTATCGCCACAGCTCCAAAGCAAAGTTAATTTTGGAAAAAGTATAAATTTAGCAGAGTAGAGAATAAATAGACGAAATTAAATCTCATTTTTGGGAAATAAAAAAGATTGTTCAGTAACTATAGAATCTAGCTGCATGAGAAAAAGGGGACAAAAATTAGATCCCCCTTTTAAGAGCTGCTTTAAAAGAAAGTATTACTCATACCACAGAACTAGTTTGCAAGTTTTTCTATGGAAATTATAATAAAGCCGAACTAACGTCGCATCAAGTGCCGCACAAAATCCTGTATTTATCAACAAGACCCTGTAATGGCCGGTATGCAAGGTCTTCTTGATAAATACAGGATTTTGTGCGGCAAATGATGCGACGTTAGTTCGGTCTTATAAAGCAGCTCTAAGGAAGTTAGAACGATCAGCCAATTCAATAACAATACCTATAAGTGATACCTATAAACTTAGCAGCAGGGGGAAAAGGACGAAATTAGCTCACACTTTTGGGAAATTGAAGGTGACAGGTCATTGTCAATACCTAAAGTATTGTCAGTGCTGCAGCTGGGAATTCGGTTATTTAGATTGTCTTGTTTGTAAGGTTGCCCCTGGTAACATAATCAATGTATTAATCGTTGTGCGATACCACGGAAGTGAAATCTTTTGCCATAGCAACTGATGAAAATAAGATCAATTTGACCCAGCTCTATCATATTTTTCTCTTCATACTATAGCATCTTAATATGAATTTAATAAACAAACAAACGATCAGCAAAATGTTGTTGTTTGACATCATATGCTGATAAACAAACTAAGTATCGTGATTTTTCATTTCGTGTATATTTGCTGAACATTTTTGGCTTGTGAAAATTATTAGATGGGATTACCCGTCTCTCTTTCTGTTAATTTCTCGGAGATTCTTTCTCTTTGAATATTTGAGAGGAGTGTAAAAAATTGCATGGATACCCAGGCTAGAAAATTATCCAATTTTTACAAGGAATATTGGTTGGTGTTATTTCAACAGTTCCTAAAAACTGGCGCTAAATCATATAATCAAATGTGCATTGCAAATTTTGGCCGAAAATAAAAAACCATCAAAATGACTCCAAGTTTTTTTCCCACACTCATTGGAAAACGCCTAAATTACTAGTTTGGCAGATTTTATGGTAACTTCTCATATTGGCGGAATTTTTCCAACCACAAGTAACATTATCGAGGGCTTCAAATGTTATTATTTCCAAGGGGGGAGACTAATATGCAACCTTGGACAAAACAGTTGTTTACTTTTCAATTTTATGCCTACTCACCACATCTACAACCCCGGAACTCTTAATTCTTGGCAAAAAATGTTTTTCAAAAATCATAAAAATCGAACCCCCTCCTCTCCCCCCACTACTCAATGTTGATGTTTTGGCCTAATTCTGGATGATTTTTTGGTTTGATTTCATTTGTCAACACTGAATGAAGATAGGGGAGGGGGGAAAAATTTCAAAATTTTATTTTATGCCAACATTAAAGTTTCGGGGTTGTAACTCCAGAAAAATTCGAAAAGTACGTCTTTTATTACCCAAACATATTGCCTAGAAAAACATAAAACAACTGAAAAACATCTTTCACAGATACAACATTGAATTGAGGGGGAAGGGGTGTTGAATTCTAAACAAGTTAAAGATCTTTTGTCTAAGAATATATGCATTGAATCGATTGATTGGTATGTGTGTGACGCTAGAATTTTACAATGCCAAGGTATTTTCAGGAGCAATCCAAACCACAGCAAGTGATGTTATAAGGTTTCGATTCATAACCTTTTTTGAAGAGGGAGGTATATCTATTCGTGTATTAATAAGCTAGCAATGATTGACAAATGATGAAAATTATTAAAACATCCAAATATCTCTCCTAATGAGTTTTACCTACTCATTGTTGCCAGCGGAAATAGTGTCTGTATTTAGTGAACAACTTTTCGTTTCCGTGTACACGATCACACCAAATCTCCTCCCATGTACCTAAATAAAAGGAACTGATTTCAACATTATGCAAAGAACATTTCATTTACTTTAAATAACCCACCGTGCTTGTTTTTAATCGAGTTTACATACCTCACAGCTATAATACCTGTAGTGTGTTTATAACATACCTTCGTTATAATACCTAATCTCAATGCCATAATATAATGGGATATGAGAATCGGATACCGTACATGCACAAAAGAAAACAACACTACGCAGGAGTGCAGGGACAACATATTTGTGGGTGATGATGTTGTTGAATTGAATAGTTTTCAACGTCACTCACTGGACCGATATGCCTGTTTGTATGTGTGATGACATGTCTTGTTGTTTATGTTGACAATTAAATTGTGTGGTGAATTATGGTACATTTCGTGTGTTGATGTTATGTTTCTTTCTAAGAGGGAGAGAGAGAGAGAGAGAGAGAGAGAGAGAGAGAGAGAGAGAGAGAGAGAGAGAGAGAGAGAGAGAGAGAGAGAGAGAAAGATAGAGGAGATTGTTGTATAATCTCAATGATTGATAATTGTGTGGTTTTGGAGTTTGACTCATATGGGTTTTTTTTTATTTGTTTGTTTGTAGACTTCAAATAATACACACGCGTAGAACAGAAGTGGTTGAGAAATATAATATGACTATCTATCTTCATTTACATATAATATTTCTTGTTGTTTCTAGTATTCCAATAATACGCGCGTATATAGTTGATAACATGATCATCTAGCTGCATTTATAGAAGATTTCAGTAATACCACATTGGAGCTGACACTGAATTGGATTTTGCACACACTGATAGCGACTCACATCTCACATCATGGAAGATCTAGGGTAAGAATATAATCACTTGTTATCATCAGAATTTCTTGATTAACATTATGTGAAGTGAAGTCTCGATATGATACTATAGCCTGAGAATAAGAGTTACATTTGGAGTAGATCATCAGCAGAGAAAAATTTCTTTGATAGCGCCTTGCAGTCGATCCTGCATTGTCATTATGCAATCCCAAAACTATAACGACTGATAGTTATTGTCTGAAACCATCCACGGTAGTCAAACTCTGGCGGCAACTTCAAAGACTTTCAGTCGTTCTAGGTACAATTTATACTGAGTCAGTTAAAAATTTATATTTACAAGTCTCGAATATAAGCAATTTTTAAAATACAGTTTTTGATAAAGTATAATTTCATCATTTTACAACATCACCTGCACCCATATTTGATTACCCACCTAATTATTTTTTAATGATGTTGGCAGCTTGGTAATGAAGACTTGATAATAATGATTTTAGTTAACATATCACCGCACAGTCTGAGAAACATACTGTAGGAGATAAAAAATGAATAAACAAATTTCTAGCGGTGACTTATTAAGAAGTGGACATCAGTCTTCCCAGGGTTCAATATTACATAACAGGGATCACAGCGCAAGATTTCATTTGAGGGCGGGGTGGGGGGTGCAAATAATCTTTCGCCCACTGTGGTCGGGCAACGATGGAAGAAAGCCTATTATAGAATAGCTACTTTTTTCCCTTTAAAATCTTACTTCAACTTAGTAATAAAAACAATTTTACCTAGCAAAAGAAATGCGAGGTGGAGGGGCAAGGCTAACCCTTCCCCGACCCCCTTCATACCCTTCTCCCATCGCTGCGACCCTTGTGAATTGATACAGTACAAGCAACTTCTGTTTATTATTGTATCAATGGTTATTCATCTATTCCATAGTTTATCACGTTACACACACATGACCCATAACATGATCAAGGAATTAGAAATTTTTCTAATTCCTTGACATGATACAGCAAGCACTTCTGTTTACTGCTGTGACTAGCTAAGAAATGAGGAGACTGTGTGTTTACTCAGGTATTTAATACAAAGCAGTATCGAATGAAAAATGCTCAAATAAGTAGTTAACAAAGCTGACAAATCCTGAGACCCAGGACGCTGTAAAACCATCCTAAAAATATTTATATTTGATGTTATTTTGTCAAATCTCAAATCTCAAATTTCTCAATCGTTTTTTTTTTTGAGAAATATGTTTATTTTAATTATTAAATATATCTCATATATCGTAATGACAAACTTTTATAAAAGGTAAATCCTTAAAATTCAGTACTGGTTTTTATAACAGTTTACAACGAAAAGGTTCGTTATGTATAGACACGGGAGTTTATCGGTAAAAGTGCACCAACCAGCATAAGTTTCTTTATCTTTCAACTTTGCTTGGCAACTTTGAAATTTTGTACTATCCTTTCTTTTTAATGTTTGCACGATAATGTATCACCATTCGTTTAGGATAGTTTATGTTATTTGTCTGTCAAAAAAAGCAAGAGTTTCAAAATACCCTGGAAGGCGACGAGAAACCTGTTGTAAACTTCTTTAAATAGGCAGGACATCTTTCACTTACACCGTTTTCTATCCTAATAGCAGAACCACATTTCTCTCTTGTGCTATATGTTATAACAACATTTTTATTCAAGTAATCTTTTCAATCAAAATTCATCCGCCATTAGAATCGGTCTTTATTTTTTTATGAATTCATTTCTTTAAACATGAAGATTATTTACATCATCGTTGCCCAGAAGAACTATTCCTGAGCAGTCTTAGAAAAAAGCTGATTAAAACAATGTCATAAAAATATAAAGTATACCAAATCAAAAATTCTTCGAAACTTATCAAAATCATTTTTTTAGTTATTTCATTAGGCTTATTCTATAAAATTTATATCTGAATATTTCCGAAAAAGATTCCTTACATACAAATACTTAATACACTATCAACAACCAATCAAATACTTAATACACTATCAACAACCAAAATAGTAGTTGCCGCCAAGTAAACTAAACCCGACCCGGACCCCAGATGACTTTACGCGCACCTAAAATATCTCCGATGCATAATGAATGCATAGTTAAACCGAAAACTGAATCGGCTTTAGCGGAACATTAAGGTAAATTTACAGCGTCCGTTTTCCATGATTTGAGTGATTAACCTACCATTCAAAAGTGATTATAAAATTTGGGTAAATACACGCTTTTTTTTTTATAAGAATGGTGTAAATCCATTTCATCATGGATATTCTTATTTGGTCGAAATCATCATATAATATTCTTAACATATTCTTAAGGTTAATTTTTAGATTTTACCAGTCATAGTCTCAA
>JAYRBV010016691.1:0-12313 GCA_036023255.1 Mitrocomella polydiademata
ATGACTGCATAGTTAATGTACACTTTTTTTAGAAGATCATAAAAACGTAACTCCCAAGGGGAATACTATGTTAAGACTATGCACACACATCAGATGGAGAGTCTTTTTAATGGTTATAATTACCTTCCAAGTGTTAATCACACTCCTCGGCAGTAGCTGTGACTAGTGTGACTAGGTGCTGAATACGCCACTGTCACGTCGTGAAAAGTATTTTACCCTCCTCCTTCATTTACTGCAAAAGTGATTTCTGACGTATAGCGCTAGTCTTTCTTTTTTTACTACCTAAATCCCGACCCGGCTATCACTCTCGCATCTTTGTTGTTAAATAACGTACGCGCGTTATAAAGTAGTTTTCGACTATGATCATGCTAAAAAGAAAGACTTTAACTAGTCTAGGGCTTATAGCTCTATAAGATTACTCCGTCAATCTTGTACAATTATTTCTGAGTCACCCGCGTAGTTTTTTAAAAATAAACTGACGTGAGTGCGCCTCGCTTTAGAGATTTTTTTTATCGCTTTAAAACCAACAAAACCTCTGGATGGTTTACATGAACGTGAACCACAGTGGTCCAGTAAACTAATAAAATAGCTATTAAAAGCGTTACTATAGAGCAAGGAGGTAAATTGCAAACAATATGTTAATCACGTGAACTTCAAGATGCATAAACAAACATGATTCATGATGGATCACAGTGAAAAACGTTGGATTCGATGATTTGAAGATATTTTCAGATTATTTAATTAATTTTAAGATATGTAAGTATGATTTGTCATTATCTTTAGGAGACTCATTGCTCTAAGAACGCATCATGGCACGTGTACTGGAAATAAAAAGGTTGCGAAGCCTTTGTTCGCAGATTGCTGGCAAAAATTTATTTCCATAATAGTACCAAGATGGTAAATTGATTTTTGTACCAATTTTTGTAATAATCATTTGAAATATATATCATGATAAGCGCCATTTTGTTTCCATTTTTTAATGAGGGGTCAAATGTTTCCGTAGCAATTAATACTTCTCGAGATTTGATGAAGTCGCTCGGGAAATTTGGCCCAAAATGCACAAAACCCATATTAAATTTTGTCGTTATGTAGCCTGTTCGCAAAGTGCCGTAAAGTAGTAAACATATTGCGTAATGGTTTTGAGGGGTATTTGGGATTAATAGGCCCCGGGTTTCAACTCTTGTTGACAACCAACTGCACGAACGCAGTGAGGGTAATTTGTAAACTTTACAAATGAAAAGGGAGGGCCTATTAATTCAAAATATACCGAAAGGCCATGTAATTTCGTGTTAAATATATGACTCACAAATTTATGACATTTTCCGAAAAAATTCTTCCAAAAATTTTAGGGGTATTTCAAATTCTATTGTTTGTAATACCCCTATTACGCTGAAATTCCCGCCTTGATACACAGCATACTTCAGCTAACTGTACTTTGTCATATAATTATGGGGAAAATTTGATTCTGCGTAGAGACTAAATAATCATGGTCCATACTAAAACGTCCGTTGGCCCAGAAAATTTGGACCTTCAATGCAATATTTCTAATTTTGATTTGTTTGACGTCTTCTTTTATCATTTCACTAGATTCAACCAGGAACTGATCTTCGGTACCGTAAAATTAATCACTTTGAAAAAGGAAACATTTCGAAATTTCCGATCCCTAGCCTTACGCTTGTTCTGCCCAAAACGTATTTGCTTGTGTGCGTTTGTTGGTTCCTTGCTGTCTTTTAAATTCGTGCACAAAACAACTCGTAAAACACTGAAAAAAAATATAATTTAAACAAGACAAAACTTTTTTATATAAATGCGTAATGAAAATTAATTATTATTATGATTTCATAATGTTTATTCAGGATATTTACACTTATGTTAAAATAAATTACTTAACGTGTGTTCTGTACAGAATAAAAAACTTTGCCACTTTTTGTTTAAAATTTAAAATTATTGGTAATACTTCAATACCACATATTCAACTAAAGGCACCACTGTGTAGTTCTTATTGCTAGCTATGTTACTATCAAGCTTTATGGTTCTAGCTTGTTTCTATCAGGGTTTATGGAGGGGCCAAAGATCCCAGGTGAAATAGGGTTAAGCGAGCAGTATAAGTACGGAGAAAACTTAAACAAACCTTTTTAGCGCTTTTCATCAGCACGTGTCAAACCAATGTTGCTAAGAGATTTTTATCCGATGCCTGTATATTCACGTCGCTCGAAACTAATCAGTTTCGATAAATATCTATTTTTCTTAGAAACTTAAAATCGTTTCCAGTCCTTTTCGTTTGGGTGCCAAACTTCAACTTTTGAAACCTAGAGACAATATAGATTTCTTTAAAAACTAATTAGTTTCGATAAATATCAATTGTTCTTTGGGTGCCAAACCTCAACTTTTGCCACCCAGAGAACGAAACTGATTAGTTTCGAACGACGTGAATATCATGAATTTACTCTGATGATGTCTGTTTACTTGTTTAGTTGCCGTGGCAATTGTAGCTGACGCTTATATTATGTTAAAATTCTTCAAAGCAAATTATTTTTCACTCTACTATGAAACTTCTCTGCTCTTCGTTAAAAACCAAGTCCATGGAAATATAAAGGTCATTTAATTAATTTAGATAAACTTTGTGTGAGACATGGGCTCAGCTACAATTGTTTTTGTTAGTATACTTGTGATCATCAATTTAATCTTGAGTAAGTTTATTTATTTCTTGTTTTATGGTTCACAATTTACAAGTATGGGGTTCTGACCGAATGGTTAAGACACTCAACTAGTAATCTTTTGGTTAGAATTTCAACTTCATGCAAAAATACACACCTAGACTACAAAAATTAAACGCAAAAAATATTTGTAGTTGATCAGTTATTGGTGATATACCTTCTCAGATGACTAGCTAAAGGATATGGTTAGGGTTTATTAGTACAATTAAAATGTAAAGTATTAATAAATTGAGTTTCGACACATTATGAAGTGTGACATTTAATCAACAACAAATCAATGCAACTGTCTTTACTCAGATATGATAAAAACTGTAACTTCTTCTAAAGGTACTCTTTAAATTATACATTTGGATTTCAACTGGTGTCGTTTTCACTGTTGTATTTCAGGAGCATCCTGCAAACATACATATGTATCTGACGCAAATGGTGTTGATCGTTTCGGTTGCGGCACCCAAGAAAGCCCTTGCAAATCATTCGAGATTGCATTCAAGAATTCATCAAATGGCGACACACTTTACCTTCAAGGAAGTAAAGTAGAAAGTTTAACATATCCTTTGCACAATTGCTTGGTTATCGGTCACAGCTTGTCAATTCAAAAATATCCGGTTGACAGTTATAATCCAACCCTCGCTGGAATCACCAACAACAACAGCTGTTTGTTACCTACAACATCTGATGGTAAAGTTACTGTTGAATTTAATTCAATCATTTTACTGGATTTTATAATATCAACTCAAAAGGATGGTAATGGCATGGCCGTCAGCGAATCTACATCAGTGTATCATAAGATTATTCCGAGATAGAAAAAGCTTTCCATGACGTTTGTAAACACCACACTCGACACCAGAGATGCTCATGGTCATTTTTTCAACATTACGAACTACGAAATGTTGAACCTTACCTTCATCAATTGCACCTTCTATGGAGCTGGTGTAACCATAACTGGCAGAAATGAAAATGAGAATGTGAACCAAACCTTCCAGGGCTCAATTGTTCTTAGCAATATACAGATGGTTCGACTTTCTTCTGTTGCAATCGACATCTCGGCGACATTGCGATTCATAACATTGTTTTCAGCAATTCCTCAATAAATACAGATAGCATTGTTCAGATTAGAGCTGCAAACAATTTGTTGTACCACACCAAAGTAAACATCAGTTTCATGAAATTTGTAAACATCAATGGTGCTGTCGCTACTGTCATGAAGTTGACAGGTTGTCTGACAGACATTACGAAAGTGACGCTAAGGAATGTCGGGGCTAGCAAAGCTCTGGTAGTGGAACGAGGAAAATTAAATATTGGCGAGTTGGCAGTTACAAAGTGCCGATTTTTTCAAAATGCAGTAATATTTGAATCGGTAATACCCTTATTCGCTCGTAAAATAATCGTCACTGCAAATCACTTCGAAAGACAAGGAATTCGATGCAGAGCTTCGAATATCGTCATGGGTGATGTCATCATCAAGGACAACCGTTTCTTAGACGCAATGTTCACAGTCATCAAAGGTTCTTCAAAAATAACCAGCATGGACTTCATAGATAATATCGGTAAGTAAAAATAATATTATTTTTTTTAAATCGCATAAATAAATGTCGCAAAATTTTTCTGGACCTTTGAACCCTATTCGATCTGGGGGGGGGGGGGGATAATTTTATCCCTCCCAGTTGGTTTTTTCTAATAACTTTTGAAATGAAATTTTGCAACTTTTATTATTATTATGTTGTACACATTTTCAAAAAAGTTTGAAACATTTTCATAACCGTAATGGTAGTTATGCTCAAAATTAGGACACTAGGTAAAAAACTGTAAGGATTTTTTTCCATAATGGCGCGCAAAATTGTTTTTAAATATTTTTAAGCTTTTTGGCGCCTCGTAACGGCTCAGGACTTCATTTTATTTAAGATTTGATGAAATTTATTTTAAAGGGAATCTATTTAACGTTCAGAATATGAAAACAGATTTGAAAAATGTTTTTAATTTCCCGAGATATGGCTCGGTAAAGTTACACATAGAAAATACGTGTTTTCAAAGTTTATGCTGACGTCATCACGTTTCCATGGTAACCAATGTCAATTCAATGAAATTTTCTACTACCTACCAAGTTTAAGCCTTCCAGCATTTTTATTTCTCGAGATAGATAAAATTATCCCCTCAGGCCTGAGGAGCCCCAAAAAGCCCAGGTCGAATGCTTTAAGGTATGCAAACAGTACTAATTAACCAGTGAAAAAATTCCTTGGAGATAAAAAATATTGTCGGGGTACATGGTATTTGTTCTACATACAACTTCGATCCCCAAGGTACCGTTTTGCTTTTTTGATAATACTGACAATCGCGGACATGGTGAAATCAACTTTCAAATTTCAACTTTTCAATTCAGAAAAGCCATTGAAGTAAGAATACTTCTTGTGTTCGAGCGCGAAGCGCGAGCGTCGGCTCCAGCCCGATTCAAAATGACAAATCCATTTCACAAAATCTGTTAAACTTTTTGTAAGAAAGTTTAAATGTAACTTGTAAATCATTAGTATAGAAAGGTGATAACTCACTTGCAAATGGGAATAGTCTATTTTATCACCAAAAGATTTCTTTGTTTGTATATTTCTAACGTCCTTCCCTACGGCGCGCAAACTCTTACAATTTAATCATAATAATCGACTGAATTCAGCCAATCAGCTCTTCTTATAGTCAATATTTTGTCTAACATCTAACAGACAATTCAAGAAGTATAAGCGAGAGGAGGATTTGCCTGGTTATCTCCAATACTTATACGGTTACTTTTTGTTAAAAAACTCTTCAAAAGCTTTTTTTTCAAACCTTGTCATGAAGAGTTAGCTAGGAAACCAGGCTTTCTATCCCCGTTCAAAATACACCCTTTTCACGTGTCGAGAAAGCATTGCGCAAATAACAAAAGAAAATAGATGTTCTCCTTTTTTCGTCATGTTTCACCTTAAATAATTATTGTTTTTCTTCTCTTTTACTGAGAAACTCCTGCAAGTATACCTTTCTTAAAGTCGGGGCTACTTTTTTGAGGGACTCACTGTACATAAGTTTATAAGTTTTAATGGAGTCTGCTAAATGGCGTGGGTAACGTGGTTGGTGTAGGTAGCGTGGGTTCGTGGGTAGTGTGGGTGGCGTGGGTAGCGTGGGTCAAAAGAAGGCGTGGGTTAAATAAATTGGCGTGGTTCCAAAAAAATACAAAAGTGCTTGTATTTTGCTGAAACTTTGCACAGTGACTGTAAATTGTGCTGACTTCAATAGTGACAAAAAATTCTCTAATTGACACCTGCACCTGTTTGGCCCAAAGTCCCAAAATACAAAAGTGCTTCTATTTTGCTGGTGACAAAAAATTCTCTAATATTGACACCTGCCACCTGTTTGGCCCAAATTAGTCCCAAAATACAAAAGTGCTTGTACTTTGCTGAAAATTTGCACAGTGACTAAGTCAATTGTACTGAATTCAATAGTGACAATAAAATTCTCTAATTTTGACACCTACCACCTGTTTGGCCCAGAACACAAAAGTGCTTGTACTTTCCTGAAAATTTACACTGTGAGAAAGTCAATTGAATCTACTTCAATAGTGAAAATTTAATTATCTAACTTGACCCCTCCCACCTATTAAATTAGTCCAAAAAAGCAAAAGTACTTGTGTTTTACTGAAAATTTACACTGTGACAAAAACCAATTGTGTTAAGTTTAATAATGACAATCAAATTTACTAATTTTTAAGTTTTTCGCCTTTTTGGCTCAGTTTGGTCTCAAAAGTGAAATTTAATATCCGCCATCGTTGATATTATAGTATAACAATCGGGTGAAGCTTATTTGCAATGTTATACTTTAGGGGGATTAAATTTTCGTAGGAATGAAATTTCGCAGTTCAGCCTATCTGCGAAATTCAAATATTTCCCGGGGATTTAATTTCCCGGATTGTCCACAATGTAATTTTTCGTGGAGATTCAATTTCGCAAATCGGTCTGTTCAAGCATTTTTTAAGAAAATTTAAAAAAAGAAGCTTTTTTTTCCCGCGGCCATATCTCCAGATTTGGTTCATGATATGATCATGAAATTTGGTATGCATCATATTCCTAATTGATAGAAGTGAAAAAATCATACTGAAAGTGTGATAGTTACCATGGTTACTTAATTACGTCTTCGTGAATTTCAAAAGTTGCAAAAAAATGTTGAAAAATTCCAAAATTTTAAATAGCTGTAACTTCTGTTGCGATATTCTGAAAGGTGAAAAGAATCCCTATTGAATAGATTTCGTCAGATTTTCAAATAAATCAATTCTTGACTCGCTCACGCGCCAAATATTTTTTGTTTTTGGCGCGCCATTTAGATTTGGTGAAGTCATAATTAAAATTATTGTTGTCAGCAGATTCTTCTTATCATTTATCATGTGCAAAGTTTCATTTAAATATCTTTTTCTTCAGTCAAAAGTTATGCGAATTTTACATTTGGGCATTTTAACTCTTTAGCCTGAAATTTGTCCAATAAGTGAGTATAAGTTTTTAATTATTCATGATAACTACTTGAAATTACACGAAAATGTGTCTAATAGATAATTAAGTAAAGTGGCAAAGTTTCAAATTGACAGCAATAGTATTTCGAGAGATATTTTAAAAAGTAAATTCGGTGGACTAATATTTGGGTCAAACAGGTGGCTGATATCAAAATTAGAGAATTTTATTTTCACTATTTAATTCAGTATAATTGATTTAGTCACTGTATAAATTTTCAGCAAAATAGAAGCACTTTTGTAGTTTGGGACTAATTTGGGCCAAATAGATGGCAGGTGTCATAAGTAGAGAATTTTATTGTCACTATTGAATTCAGTACAATTGATTTAGTCACTGTGTAAATTTTCATTTTGTATTTTGTTTTGACCCACGCTAAAATTCTTTGGACCCACGACAAAAACGCTACCCACGTGACCCACGAACCCACGCAACCCACGTAACCCACGCCATTTAGCAGACTCATTTTAGTGAGACTACTTTGGCGCTATTGAAATTCAGATGATAATAGAAATATCTTTTCTCAGTTTTATAACATTTCTGGGTTTCGGTTTTTCTCGCTCAAACAGTATAGAGGACGTCTTTTTCCAAAAGTTTAAGACAATAGGAGTAAAAGTTTACTTTGCTAAGATTTCACTGGGATAAATACGGGTGTTTTAAACAAAACCTTCTTGTCTCTTTTCCTGCTTTCACAATACAAAATTTGCGTTATCATTAACATTTTAAAAGCAGTTTTAAGTCACTTTTTTCTACACATGTGAGAGCCATTTTGTTTAAGATTATGATAACTTATGCAATAATTACGGAACAATAGGAACAATCGGCTTGAATTTAATTCGCCGTTTAGATTAAATTCATAAATCAACGAACATCGCAGTGCAATGGCTCTATATCCCGTGAAAAAAACAACAACATTATATTATAAAACTATTTGAACGGGATTTGAGAGCCAGGTTTCTTAGCTAACGAAGAGTTTGAACCAGGAAAACAATAGATCGTGAAAACCTGCATAAGGCTTACTTCATAAGGCCGCACTAACGTCGCGTCTAATGTAATTCAACCAGCCTGTGCATAAGATGAAGACGATGCATTGCCTTTAGAGTTGTTTACATTATAGTGTCTTCTTCATATATGCACCCTTGTATAATTGAATTCGACGCGACGTTAGTGCGGCCTTATAAAGCAGCTCTAATAAACAATTACACTTATTTAACATCGTAAAATGTATTCCCTTGGTGGGTATCTATTTTCAAACGTATGCGTTGTTATGGTTTCTGAAAGAAGTTGTAATTATTATTCAATTCCCATTGGGAGCTGACTTCTGATTATATCACTATTGTTTTTTAATTATCTTTTGATTTAAATAGCTGATACATTATTTTACAGCTAGCTGGTAAACCAGCGTCACAAGGACGCTGAAGAGGCTGCCTATGCATTGAAATTTAGGTGCGCCCTTCGGGCCTTCTTGAAAATAATTTTATTTTTTATTTTTATCTCAACGCCCTACGGGCTTCTCTGTATATAATTTATGCATTCGTGTTTCTACTCATTTATCCAATTTCAAGAAGCCTTCCATGTGTATTAACGTATCATTCTCCTTGGCAGTTAAGTTATTAAAAAAATGTCGATTATTAAATTATGAATTCATTAAGTCATTATGAAGTCATTAATTGATTCCTGTGTGACATTAAAAAATATATAGTTTAGAATTCCCAGGAGTGTTTTAAGAAAGCTTGTTTTCAACGAAAAGTTTTCTACAAACACAAAGCCCGATTATCATTTTGGAATGCGTACGTACATTAGCCAAAAAAATTTGCTAATGTATGTGACTCTCTTCAAACGATACTAGGGTATTGTTTCCAGGATTGTCAGTATTATCAAAAAAGCAAAACGGTACCCTGGAATCGAGGTTGGGTTGGTCCCACATTCTCAAAATTATCTGTAAAAATGTGTTTATTAGCCAATAAACTTTGCTGATTGAAAAAGTCTTTATAAATGATAAAAAAGCTAAGGACGACGTCTTCGAAATATTAATATTCCTCGACTTAATATTTTCAATAATTTCTTTACAGGAAATTCTTTGTTGGTTGTACGTGAAAGTAGCCAGTCCATTTACCACGCATTGAAGCTCCGAAACAATACAATACACAAATTTTCAGCAGTTCAAATTGGCCCAAATTGTGTAAACTTCACAGCAAATTTAATAGTTCTCTCTGAAAACAATATAGTTCAATCCGGTGTATCTGTCCTTTCGAGCCACACTGTTTATTTTCAAAAAGTAACTTTTATGAACAACAACATATCTTTAATTGGAATCGATACAAACGCTTCAGATACTGAAATTGGTACTCTGCAATTGTCAAGGAACAATATTTTATCCCAAGCCATCAAAACATACAAAGGAAGCTTAACTCTACGCAATGTCTCATTCGATAACATTAAATATAAATGGCTGATTTAAATCGCATCATCAACAGCTGTTATCGATAACATCCATGCAAACCATAGCCATGTTTCCATGGACGGAATTGACACAGACAATTCTAATACCGAAATTGGTACTCTGCACATTTCAAGTACCAATATTTCATCCACAGCTATCTACATCCATAACAGAGGAAAATTTATTCTACGTAACGTCTTATTCGATAACATTAAATTTGATTATCTGATTTACATCTCATCTTCAACATCTGTTATCGATAACATCCTTGCAAACCATAGCCATGTGTCAGTGGACGGAATTAAAACAAAAGATTCCAATACCAAAATCGGTACTCTACACATGTCAAGTACCAATATTTCATCCACAGCTTTCTACATCCATAACAGAGGAAATTTTATTCTACGTAACGTCTTATTCGATAACATTAAATGTGATTATCTGATTTACATCTCATCTTCAACATCTGTTATCGATAACATCTTCGCAAACCATAGCCATGTGTCAACGAGCGGAATAAAAACAAAAGATTCCAATACCAAAATCGGTACTCTACACATGTCTTGGAACATTAAATGTAAATGGCTGATTTACATCACATCATCAACATCTGTCATCGATAACATCTTCACAAACCATAGCCATGTTTCAGTAGACGGAATTAACATAAAAGATTCCAATATCAAAATCGGTAGTTATAAAGCTATCAATAACGTCTCGCCAGGTCTTATTTACAGTTACAACTCAACAGTACATATTATATCATCAGATATCGAGTCGAGAAGCAAAGAGTACGTCTACCATTTTATAAAAAGCAACGTAACCTTAACCTCAACGTACATCGTCATGAAAGAAAAAACCATCATGCCGTCTGTTTACTTTGATGCGAAATGCAATAGACTGTCCGTTACGATCAACAATATGGCTATCCGATGTATGAAGGTTAGTGAAGCTGCTGAAATAATATCTTTGAATTTGGGTACTTCTAGAGCATTCATATCAAACATAAGCATTGACGTTGTTGAGCAATCGAGTTCGTTGATTTATGCCTTTCAATTCAACTCAGAAAGGCGCGTCATTGAAGGACGGCAAATGATTTTTAACGTCACCATCGCTTGTCCAGCCGGCTATAAAGCGAAAACTAACGAAAAGACTACGTGGGACGGCTATTCCCCTCAAATGACGTGTATGCCGTGTAGAAGAGGTCTTTATTCGCTACAAAAAGGAAGCCAGGCACTTCGGTTTGATCTTTGGTTCAAGGAAAAGAAAAAAATTCGTGAATTTTTGGTTCTGGCGAAGAGAAACGTCACCTGCATGCGGTGTCCTGTCGGGGGTGTATGCAACCGAAAAGTGAATAGCAAATCCAACTTTTTTGGTTATGTTACCAAACAAGGTAGGATTGACTGAAAAGTTTCTATTTACTTTGTAATCTTTTGTTCAGCAGTAATTTAATGTATATTCTTATTCGTTAGAAAAGTTTTCTGCCAAATTCCAGGTAGCCCTACTATTTGAGAGAATCTTCTAGTTGAGTGTGCCTTTACTGTTACTACGACAAAAAGCTAATTGAGAGGTTAATATTCATTTCAAACAAGCTAATTAATACACCTTTTCGACGCAAATTTCTGCCATTATGATTTTACACCAAATTTGAACTCAGTTTCTTCTTTAGCTATGCATGATTAACTTTTATTATTCATCAGAGAAATGTGATGTTTTTATTTAAAATTTAATTATGTGATAATAGCGTCGATAGTTTTCCCAAGGTGGTATTTGAACTCATTAGTCAAAAGGTCTGGGATCGCTTTTGGTGTAAAATTTTTGACATTTTTTCTAATATTGAAACGGTGTATTTATCTCTTTTTATAGCTGACATTTCTTAATAACCATTCGTAGAACGAGGGGGCGGTGGTGGGGCAAATCACGCGATCGTTAAAAAATGATAGGAGTGAGAATACTGGTTAATCAAGCGGGATAAAAAAAAATAATATTAGCTGCATTTGATAGAGAAAGAAAGAGAATCTTGGCGTTTTCAGTTTTCAAAAAAGTCATTGCAGTCGTTTGTTATTATTTGACGTTTTACAGTTGTTAACATTTGCAGATCAACTCTCAACAAAACAGAAGACATTTTACTGGGGAGTGCAATTTCAAATAAAGCTTGTACTCCTGTTAGCCAATCAGATCGCATAATTAGGACTATATTCATACCAAATTTCATGATCATAGCATGAACATATCTGGAGATATGACCGCGGGCAAAAAAAGCTCGAAAAAACAGAGAAGTCAAAGTAAGAGAGTTAAAGACTGCAGATGAAAATATAGGAAATTTCCTTTAAAGAATATTGAAAGTTTCTTCTAAAAATTATTGAAAGTTTCTTATAGAAATTACAGGATATTTCTTATAACAAATTATTGGATGTTTATTATAAAAAAATATTTGCCTAAATGATGACGTGACATGTCAAATAGTTTAACTATTCAACAAATACTTTAGCAACATCATCCATATCAAAACAAAGCAATACATTATACCTTAAAAGAGACACCAGTTAATAAATATGTATATACTAGCTGGTAAACCAGCGTCGCAAGGACGCTGAAGAGACTGCTTACGCAGTGAAACTTTGTGCCCTTCGGGCTTT
>JAYRBV010016713.1:0-12310 GCA_036023255.1 Mitrocomella polydiademata
CAAGTGCGCATGTGCAGTATTCTTCAACTTTTTGACTACTCGGATCTTAACGAGTGCCGATAGACCAAGAGTAGGGTAAAAAAGCCCGAAACGGTTTATCAGATAGACTAATACACTCTGGATGGAAGTTTTGTATTTCTTATAATTATTATTTTATATTCCTTCATTTTGTATTTTTCATATAATTAATTTTTTTAATAGATTTAATCAATAAGTACATAATTATTCACCTTTTTTTTTCTACAGTGAAATCTTACCCGATTTGTCGTGTCTTGTTTGTATTTTTATTAGCTTAAAGCCGATCTCGAATGAGCATTCGTGGAGGACAAAACCACAACTAATTGGGATTATTTATTTGAATGTCGGCTATTAAGAGAAGGACAAGCTTTTACTTAAAAACTACTTTCTTGAAATATTATCTAAACCATTGAATTTCATCTCAAAAATATTTGTAACTCCTTCTCATCAGAACAACGTTAAGAAAAGTTATGATTTTTTTATAAGTAAGCAAGTTACGGGAAGTTTAACGTCCTTAGGGCTTCTAACCTACAGATTCGCTCTTCCGTCCCTCCGACTGTAACTTAGTTACATTACCGCTAGAGATACGAGCAGCAGTCTGCCACACAAGCGGGTTAGGTCAGTCAAAGGCTCCGAATGGGCTGAGACCACTGCATTCAAAGTGTCTCGGAGTGGGGATCAAACTTGCAACCTTACGATTATATACAGTCGAATATGCTACCAGTATACTATCGCTGCTATTTGTCATCATGGCTGTGAAAAATAATTCTTAGAATAAGCACCCACCAAGAGAAGGGGGGGGGGGGATAAATCTAGAATATACGGTCTCGCGACACTTCCGTACTCAATTGAAATTCAGTTTACCTTGATTTTATCTGCAATACCAGTTTCACTGATACATTCAACAAACGTCTCGTATGTGTACGCAATTCCTGGCAACAAGATTGGTACCTTTAAAAAAAAGTTATGGAAAGAAGAGTATTAAAGAAAATTGATTTCATTAACCCCTATATGTTACCTATGTTAGGGTTCCCACAATAAAATTGTATTTTAAGGGCCTTTCCAGGACTATTTTTCATTTTTCCAAGACTTTTCCAGGGCTTGTCAAGTTTTTCAAGCAAATTCCAAGACTTTCAAGGACCTGTGGGAACCCTGTAATATTCAAAGGAACTGTTCCTGTCCTAATAACCTCTTCTCTGAGAATCTCAGGTGTTCTAGAGAGTGCAGAAGCGTGAGACGTTTGGCAGCGACGTATTTAGAACATAGTCACTCACCCGACGATTAAAAGGTTACCTAATTACCTAACCATTAAAATGACTCTCCGTTCGATGGGTGTGACTATGTGTGACGTGTTCTAATTACGCCGCTGTTCGGGCCTCATTAAGCCTCATCAGCCAGATACACTGCTAATAAGTATTATATAACATGTAACGTATATAGACGTTCTGGAAAGGCCAAAATACCATGAGAGCTTTCGGTGCATATTTCTTTGTTGGCTTCCAGTAAAATGAACAAACTAAATTGTTTCTACAAGTTAGAATGGCAGCAAATGGCCTAATAAAGTTGTATTAAAAATGTAGCGAATTTTAAAGCTTGAAAATACCACTCTCCTACAGTGTGTCTGAAAGAAATATTCTGATGATATGTTTGTTTGGCATACAAATACACATATTTGAGCACATTAATTTTACCTGAATTAGTGATTTGGCTATTCTATACAAGTTGTGATCTGTTAGGAATGTAATCATCAAGTCAGTGGATGGGTTATCAGATGACGTGTTCTGTACCGTCATAATCAACTTGAAGCCAGGACCAATCCCTTGAACCTAGAAAGCGCATGCAATTTAATCTTAGTGAAAAAGACACGATCCGGTTAATTTAAGATGAGTGAACGTTATTAATTAGAGTTTTTTACGGGGTCGATCTTGAATTATTCAAAAATCAAATATCAGCCTGGAATTACTGGATCTAATCAGCAGAAGCATTTCACAACCATCACAAGTTGGTTATATTTTTATTAATTTGAAACATCGGTCTATGAGAATTTCCCCTTCTGCAAAAGGCTATGTTAAATTTTGACAACAACCATGCTATATTACTATCATTAACTGACACGTGAGCAAACAACTTCCACCAATAGAAGTGAGTATGTTAATCAATGTTAATTTCTTTGGCATCCACCCTTTATATAATACCATCATTAACTGACAAGCGAATGTTTAAATCTCTCCCCCTATTGATTAAGAATCCAAGCACGCGTACTCGAAAACATTACGGGGAAAAATCAATACACCGTTTTCACGTCTCAAAAACAATAGAAATTGGCTCACCCTCCATTGGAGTGTTAAAAAAAACCGTAGGTAACAAATAAATATCTTAGGATATACTGTATATTTTCAATGAAATATTCATGAGATGTCTGGACATATAACTGCTAAAGTATAGTAAAATTTCAGAGGTTATGCTCGTTTAGATCTTTAGATAAAAAAAATTTGTTCTTTTTTTTTACATTTTTCAGTACAAAAACAAGCTATTTTACCTATGGTGAAACATGACGAAAAAAGGAGAACATCTATTTTCTTTTGTTATTTGCGCATGCTTTCTCGACACGTGAAAAGGGTGTATTCTGTTCACAACGGTTTCTTTCGCAGGAAACACCGTTTTTCACAATTTCATAAAAGCATCAAACATATGCACAACACGCATCTTAAAACTACCAACACAAATACCTGTGCAGATAACTTGAGTGGATCATCTAGACTGGATGAAATTGGATTGGAACTAGTCTGGATGGTTTTAACAAGTGAACGAGCAGCATTCAAACGTATTTTGAATAAATCCGATTGGAATACTTGGTGCATCTCTAGGAGGAAAAAGTAAAAGTAAAAAAGGGCCCTTCTAGTTGAATAAATTATTACTTTGAGCAACTGCAGGGATTCATGCAGGGATTTGTACTAGTAATCTCATTGAGAAAAATCATCCCGAGGTTTTTAACAAAAATTTTGAAATCATCCCGGGGTGAAAATCTTTATTCGAATATAGGAACCACAAGTGAGATTTCAAACAACTATGTGATTGCTTGATTGATGTGATTGCCAGATCTAACTTTTCTGAGATCGAGGTTTTTAACAAAATTTTGCAAATCAGTAAGCGTCAAAACCTTTGTTAAATAACCAAGGCGTAAGTTTCCCAAACACACCCGAATAAATGTGGAATCACTAGTTAATCACAAGGTTGTTTCAAATGCATTAAAAATTCGAAAATATATGTTTCTCCGGTTGATTTCAAGCTCAGGTTGATTTCATGTGAAAATCTTTATTCCACCAATAGGAACCCTAGAAAGACTTCAAACAACCATGTGGTAATAGCATGAATCGAATCTCAAAGTATTTTTAATCAACAATTACTTACCTATTGCATTCTCCCGTTCTCTCAATGCTTGATCTACAAATAATTTGGTCTTCTTTGGAATTGCTAGTTTTGAGAGCTGAGACAACGGAACAGCTATGGTGTAAAAAGAAAACTGTAGAAAAGTTCTTGTAGAGATTCACAGACTTTGCACAACACGGAAAAAACACGTTTTCTGTTTCGCAATGAACGCAAATCAGATTATCAATTGTCTACGTAGATTGTCTTTTCTAGAGCCATTTGTGTGCAAACATTTCGGGAAAGCAATTTAACAGACCAGAAAGATGCAAAGATGAATTGTACCAGTTAATTAAAGTTTACCTGATGAATGATCAGAGCTATCAAAATTTGCTGTTCTCTTCAATATCTTGACAATCAAACCTCCGCCTAAAGGAAAAGTAAACACCTTTGATGTTACGAGCGTTGCATAATTTGGATGTAGTCCCTCGTAATAAGACTCGTAGAAATGTTGCAATTTTTAAAAAACTAATCGCAATTTCATAAAGTTAGGTACAAAGTTTGGAGTTATAACGTCAATTTAGTTCGTAAAACGAAAGTTTCGCAGTTCATTTTTGTATTTCGCGGACACCCGTAATACAAGCTTGAGTTTCATATCATGAAGGTGTTTTTATTAAAGCAAACAATCTTGAAAAATGCAAAAAATATTTCATTAATTTGGCGGATTAACCATTTAAAAAGCACGGAGTAATCGCATCGCGGAAACAGCGATATGGAAATAATAATATGATAAGCAAGTCAATCACAACCCTATTTCTACGTCTTTCTATATTGAGTAGCTTTTCCCTGGCACCTTTCTATCGCTCTTAGAAAAAAATATTCGTGTGAAAAATCGATAAAAAACAAACATCGCGGAGTTTACCTGCTGTTGTCATGACAAGTGCACCATCTTCTCGTCCAAACCGTCCGAATTTCATACCGTAAACGACATCCTACAAGAAGAACAATATTACTTTATATTGTCTGTCTCATGATTATTGAATTTTAAAGTATTACGGTACTGTGACAGAGGAGTATGAATGTTGCAGACTAATTAAAAGTTAAGAATGATAGAAATCAAAGTTTTCTGTTTACACATGAAAAACAAAAGCTCCAAACTAGCTTTAAATTGAATTTGATCCTTCTTAATAATGGTTGTTGTAGTTATTTTCAATTATTGGATAGCTTTGTGAAATTTCGGTATGTTTCCAATTGAAATCGTAATCCAATTTCCCCGTTACCTTACGTTTGTGATTACTACTTACTTGAGCATGTATTGTGTTGGCTAACACTTTATCCCGATACACTCTTACTTCGCCATTTGCCAAAGCAACCAATACTAAATAAAATAAGAATCCGACTGATTTAAGATTTCTACAAGAGCTTTCGTGGCCGAGTGGTTAAGGCGCTGAGTTTAGGATTAAACGTCCTAGATTCAACACCGCCGCGAGGCTGCCGAAAGTTGCAAGAATTGCGCATGCTTGATAAAAATTTGAAGTTGTACTCAGGCTAGATCGAAGGGCGAAAGAAAGGACGCAGGTTAGAGATGGAGCTTCACTTTTTAGCATCCGCCGCCTAAGACCGATTTCAAAGATTGGAATTGGAGGATATAACAAACACTTACATGCTTTATAGCCTTTAGCTTTATGGTTCAAAACCGTCATTGTAGTTATTTGAGCTGGTAAATAGATAGCCCATAACTTCTTACCCTGAAAAAAAAAAGATTAGAAAATCAAATAATGTAGCAGATAATTCAGTAAAATATCAAAGTTTAAACTTAACAATCAATAGTATGGCGCCCCCTCCCCCCTCTAAAAGTTCCCTCCCTCTTCTTTATAGACACATATGCTTTGGGATACAGAAATTATAAGAGAAGACGATAAAGCTCTCACTTAAAAAAGCTAAACATCAGCAAAGGATATTAAACAATTAGTCCCTCACCCAATGCGGAAATAACCCCTATAAAAACTATAAAAAAGAATTTCTCAACCAAACCCTCAAAAAATTAAAGGATTCCTTCAACAAGGTGAAAAGCAAAGTATTTTGTATACAACGATCAATTACCTTGGTGGTAAAACATGTGATACTTTTATCCATACATCCAACAGCGATGTTTTTACCAACTCTCTCCAAACCAACTATCGGGGATTGCATTTCAAATGCCAACTTAGCTGCACCATTTCCCCTAAAAGGAATAGGACTTAAGTAGAAAACATCCTCTTATATTTTTTACCCAACAGCCGAACAAAAAGGTTTTTTTCAATAATTTTCAAAATGGCAATAGAAAACAGAACACCCTAGGCCCTATAATGTTTTAATGATTTAGCCGACTGGGTTTAGTGATTCTCTTGATTCTTTGTTCTCTTTTTATTTTTTCAAGGAGAGAAGAAAAAACAAAGAAGATTTAGACGGAGCAAAAAAGTACTTTCTTGACAAATGAGGTATAGTTATGGCTTACTTTTTTAACTGGTAGACTTTTGCATCTCGGCAAGCAATCATTATGCGGAAGTCGACATCAAATAAACCGGATACGTTTAAGAAAACTGGAACACTTTTGATGCTGTTCTAAAAAATTAAAATTAAATTTAACTGAAGTTTTCACTATTTCCTTTTAATAGAATGAAAAGCATTCCGGTGTTTATCCAATAACCATCTTTAGCTTGAAATTCAATTTTACTGAATAAGGTGATCGGATGAACAGCGAAACGCCTTATAGTACATAAACGCTATTTTTGCGGGCATTTTATATATTTACCGCCCGCGATTTTTGATTTATGCTGAGGCATAGCCGAGGAAATATGAGAAACATACTTAATCAGAAAAAATTTGAGATGGTGCATTGATTGATTTATAAGGCACTTACTTTACTAAGGACAGTGAAGGCTTCTGGATCCAGAATAAAAATTTCTCTGTTCTCTGAGCCAACAACCAAACAACTAATTGCGCCTTCATCACTAGAACTCTTTTTTAATGTTTCCATGCAAGTTACAACAGACTAAAAAAATAAGGAAAACAAAAGTTAACACAATGCTAAAAACAAAAGACCAACCTTGAAAGATGATCAATCGTTTTCAAATGGCATATAACGTATAATAGATTAATCTCATATAATATATGTATATATAAAAATGCACGTTGTATAAAATCTTTACCTGTTTTTTTAGCGGAGCGTGCTTGTGTACATCTGCAAAAGATTCAATTTCTTCAGGGGGCAAGTGAAGAAACCTTTAGGATAAATAAAGAAAATACTTAACTTCGCTTCGACCTTTCTAGTAATAATTTAGTAATTTTGCCATCTGGGATGGAAAAGGTAAGGATAAAAATATGCTTACTTCAAGGAACGGACCGTCAAAGACGAGGCTCCTAGTTCATCCCTAAAAATATCAAATATACAACTCATCTATTTACTATGTTATCAGTCAAGAATTCACATGGAAATGCATCTTAATATATTTTTTCTGTAGTGTTGGTCTACAAACTCTGCCTTTTTAATTGTTTGATCATCAACTTATGAAATTGAATGGAATAAAAATGTTAGGTACCTCAGTGATTCAAGCATTTCGTAAAGTATACCAATATCTATTTTGTCCTGAAAGCAAGATAGTAATTTTGTAAATATCTTATCTTATTTCATTATATTCTTCATTGAAAATCGTCATTGTGGTTGTGTTTGATTTTATATAGATAATAGAATTAATACCTCTTTAGCTTGATTCCACATATCATTTTCAACAGGGTTTACCTATATAAGTAAAACAAAAAACAAATATATAAGTTATTTTCGTTATGACACCTATAAAGTAAGACAATGGCGAACCCAGACATGTTTTGATACCGTTTGTACGGTATGGGCGCCCAAACAATCTGTATCTGAAACCAGTCTTTTAATTGGCAAAACAACTGCAGTAACTAGAATTTTAAGTATTCTGTGAGAATACCTTTTCTGGTGTACTTAGTGTTACTTTTGATATCAATATCAAAAATCTTTGGCCACCCAGTCCGGTATACTCAAAAACTCTCTGGTTCGCCACTGTAAGACTAGTATTATATCGGCTGCAAGTTAAAACAATTAGCCACATTCAGACACTTGAGCGTACAGGAACATACACGATTATCATATTTATTTATGTATTTAAATACATAAATTAAGTTGATAAAACAGGTGTCTTTTCCTGTCCTTTACAATCCCTACACATTTCAAATATTTTTTAGAAAACAACCCTTCATAGAAATTATTTTAAATGAAATACCAAATGATATCGCTCACCTCTCCCAACGGCAAAGAGAACTTGAAGTATGGTCTTAGATTTTTGTAGATGTAAATAAATGGTCCTGAAGCAACGGCAATAGCTATAACAAAAAAAAACATGATAAAAAGCTTTCATGGTAATCTTTTTTTGTACAATTCAGAAATCATAAAAAAAACTGTAAGTAACTGTAAGATAAAACCTTGGAAAATTACTTGAAAAAGTTGAAAACTTTCTCGCACAAGGATTTCAAATTGTAATCGCACCTTTGAGATTACTACTACAAATTGCCAAATAAACTCCAAATGAGTCAACATTTTAAAATCATTTTATCAATATTCAATATCTTTATTTGATATGAGCATGATATAAAAAGTAATCAAATAACCTGGGGATCTTGGTTCGTTCAAATCCATGTGAAAAGTTGCAACAGCTGTTGGAAGATCAATAATTGCGCTCTCAGACATAATACATGTTCCTAAAAACAGAAGTCACATTGTTATTCTATATAGTAGGGCCTACTGTTTTTTGATTTTGAGAGAAGAAAGTATTTATTTTAATTAAAATATTTACGAAACATTTCAGAAGAAACACAAAAAACCTGTTACCTTTATAAACTTTTAACTTCATATTGTATTGACCAGTTCCTAAATCAGCTACCACCAACTGAAAAATGGAGCAATCATGTTTAAATTAAGTTTCTTTTACTGGGTACTTTATTTCATTTCTCAAACGTTTTCAAAAAATTATGTTAAGGATTAGGACAGTTTTGTTTTCTGCTGACTAAATGTTTGTTTATTAAACGTTTTTTATTTAAATGGAAATTTTCTATAAACATTTTTACTGCTCTTATCTTATCAAACCTCCCAATAAAATTTGTCAATTCTAATGAAATTAGTATTTAAGCAAAAAATACAACATTTTGTTGTCCTGTAGTACAAATTTCTGTCTTTAAATTCCTAACCTTGAATTCCCCATCTGCATGTAAATCTGCTAATGCTAAAAATAGAAAAATATTATTTAGATTAGAAATCATGAACAAAGAAACCAACCATTTTTCATTGGCATTGTCTTTTTGGAATATATTTTCTGGTCGATTTGTAAAATACTTTATACTGTCTCTCCTTTATAATAGCGTAAGAGAATTCTGTGAGCCACTAACACTGGTCACACATACCATCCGTTTTGGAGCGGCTTCTTTTAACCCGAAATACTACCAAGGACAATTCCTGGCTCGATTCTTTGTCCAGGGGTTTCTTTTATCTTAATCCTTCAATTTTTTGTAAAGCTTTGTATATTTTTATACCTCCGTGAATATCTTAACCGTTGAAAATAACAATACAACGTCTTCATATATATTGACGTATATATTAATACAAAAACCTTTTTTAAAAACACCGAGTGTTTTGGCGAGCAGTGCCCATATTTTGTTTTTAGGCGCAAGCAGTGTACATTTGCGGCGTTCGACGCTGCATCTGCAGCTAGTATAATCTATTTCACAAAAATGGAGTAAATAGTATTATTAAAAAATCACTTTTATAATCTAAACAATAAAAAATGGAACAAAATAAATAAATATATAACTAAACTTACCAATACACGAGGTGAAGGTATGAAGAGAAGCAACTGGGTTGAAATGAGCATCCAACCAAGGAGATCTAAAGAGAAATATTTCACAAGGATAAGTAAAATACAAATTCAAAAACAGATTAAAACTTTTTTTGAAAATTATCCACAAAATAATACAACTTTTCAACACTACTGTCGTGACTTTATGTACCCCCTTGGGAAAACAATTATTGGAAAAAAACACATAATAATAGAGTTTTTTATAAAAACAGCAGTCTTCTCATTATGAGGAGTGCGATCGCGTGATCACTCCCACCTAAATACATAATGAGAAGACTGAAAAAGCACATTTCTCTGATACATAAGGAAAGATAATAATTAATAGTTTAAAAGGGAAACTGGATCGGGTGTATTGTATTGGTTACGGAATATCATACTTTTTAATTTCTTCCATTTCATTGGCAATTTTTGTTCCTGATGATGGTTCTTCAGTCTTCATCTTTTAATATTCTAAAATACCCAATTAGATTAGCCTTGATTACTATCTCTGAGCTACTATGAATTTCTCAGTCTTTGCCAGGAAGTGTGTGATCACATGTGCATACGCCAGCACATACCTTTTCCATACTTTTCCACATGCAAAAATATATATATTATAAACATCGATCTGACGTGCAAAATCAGTTTGTTCATAACATTTATTTCATATTATTCAAAAAATGAACCTTTCAATTGTTTTCTTTTCTATGTAGTTTCCAAACGGCAACACTTGTTCTTACATGTAGGTCAAGTTCGTTAAAGTTGCCCGTTGAGAATTATTTTAATTTAAGCAATGTTGTATATAAAATTGATTGTCCACGGTGTAATTCATGCTATGTCGGCCAAACGAGCAGTCATTTCATACAACATGTTAAAAAGAACATCGACGTAATGGACTGCAGTCAGTATTAATATGAAAAATATTTGTGCACATATGAACTATCATTGGATGACGTTACTATTCTTTGTTCCACTACGAAAAAGGTTTTATTACCTTATGACACTAAGGGGCCTTCAGCGTTCCATTTAATTTTTTAAAAACGATTTGCTAAAATTTACTGTTCCCTTGTGCCAGAAAACTTTTTGGTTTATGAACACTCTAGATCGCTGGAAAATGTTTTCCTTCTAAAAAGAGTCTTTCTATGGAATCTTGTTTTGATCACAATTTTTCTAGGCAAAAAGTTCTTAATTTGATTTGTGATTTTTAATCATTCTTGATAAAAGCGATTCGCGATACGTTAAATGGAACGCTGGCCTTTGACAATCGTTTTTTTATCAGCTTTTGGCCGATAGGGGTCTGACCCCCTCCCCCCTCCTTATCGACCAAAAATTTCAAAACATACTATCGAAAATAGAATAGCGTCCCCAGCCCTAAAAAGAGTCTTTTTTAAACATATAACATTGATGCAAAATTTAAGACATTATAAAAGAACCCTCTGATCATATACATATCAATAAAAATTAACAAAAATAATTACGACCCCACACATTTGAAGAATTAAAGACAAAGTTTTCCGATGTAGCGTATTTGTTGTTGTTTCAGACAACGACTTTATAAAAAGGTATATTTTGCAGAACATATAAAAAACTATGGAATTCGGGAATCTATTCTTCCTAAAACCAAACCAACTGAGTAAAGTACTCCTAACCATTTCAGTTCGTGTTTCGCGATCATTCGATGTAGTTCGTTGTTGATTGTTTGGAATCGTTGTTTTTGACATTTTTTAGCAAGGGAAAAAAACTTATAACTAGAAGTTGGGAAGTGAAGTATGATAAAAATTACATAAGAGATTTTTTTTTATCGGCCTTCATACTAACCCCCTCCTCCCCCTATCGGCGAAATGCCGATAAAAAAACGGAAAGTGGATTGTCGAAGGCCCCTAAAGGCCCTTATGATTAACCAAATTAAACCGAATCTGAACACAAAGGACATATATAGTTTATCTTAACCGAATAATGGTTAAAGGGAACTAAAGTTTGAATTCTTAAACGATGATAGTTTCGCAAAAATAGATCATTTTTATATCAGTGCGATATGAAAATTATCTACTGATCGAGCATATCGAGAATTTATTGTCAGGCTAACACCTTGCGATTTTCCCTGTTTACTGGTCTAAAACAAAACCCCTGATCTACAAATTGAAGATCAAGATTTATAAGAAAATAATAAGATTGGGGGCAATGCGCTTTTGCAAACAATTCCAGACAGAGGGTTAGAGAATTAATCTAACTGTCTACTATTATTCAAGCTGTTATTATCAAACTAAAAACCCAAGGTCCCAATTCGCCCCCAATTTTGCTTTTCTGTTTTTGGTAATAATAGTATCTTGAGCATTTAAAAATAGGAAACAGAAGATTAACTAAGAAGAAATATTGTGCAGGGCTGGTAAACACAACCATTTTAAACCAAACCGTGTCCCAAGCATTCAGGTCAGGTACAACAGCAAATTAGGATATAATAGGATATCATATCCTAATTAGGCTATGGAGATAGCTTAATATTAGGATATGTAAATACTTATCGAGAGATTACTTTTCTTACTTTCTTGTTTGCCTGCTAATTTCTCCCTCAGTCTATTAACATCCTTCGAGTGCACTCTGCTCCAAAATTTGAGTATTTTCTGGCGACGAAATCTAAAGTTATCAATGATTTGCTTTTTTCTATTGTTCTAAACCGAATTTTACGCGCGTTTTAGAATTTTGCCGTACTGTACACAAATTTTTTTTTAGTTAGCATATGGCAGCAGTGTGCGCAAGGAAAACCGAAACACATAGCTTAAATTAAGCTATAATATCTTATTAGCATATATGCACTTCAATTTTTTGAATAACTTTTGTTTTCGATGTTGAATATTGTTTTTGTTTTTTTAAATAGTTTTTTTTTAATAGCTATTAGTTGAAACCACTCACAAGAAAGAAAAACATGCGAAGGTTTTTGGTTGGCCGTGGAGATGAGTTTGAATTTTTGACATATAGCCTAATAAATATATGATATCCTAATTTGGATAGATAGATAGATAGATAGATAGATA
>JAYRBV010016724.1:0-12303 GCA_036023255.1 Mitrocomella polydiademata
TTTCATCATTTACAGCTACACATTTTGCTACTTTTATAGCACACCTCGTACATCAAAAGAAGCCGACTTGAAATATGATCAATTGTTTTTATAACGACATGTAATGAGGATTCCTCTCCCCTTATTCCAACTTCCTGGTAATATAACGTAAAAATGGTCCCGAAAAATGACAAAAGACTCAATGCAATGAGTATTTTTCTAATACAATTTTTTCACATGAAGTAATTTGTAAAGGGAAATACAAACAGAATCAGTCTTCATCCAATTAGTACTGCCAGGACCATTTTCTTTATTACTAGTTTTTCTCTATTACAGAAAATACCAGAAAAGACGAAGAAAGGGACGTATTAGAAGAACTGAAAGACCTTCTGGCTAAAATGATACAAAGTGAGTAACAATGACAAGAAATCCATTTTCGTGAAAAGCGTGAAAGATTTCAAACTTTATCGAGAATGACTCTTTACCTTTATAGAAAAGGAACTTCAATTTCATAGTGATGAAACAAGCAGCAAAGATAAAGATCTCAATCAGGCTGTTGAAAATGGTGAGTTAATCTAACAGACTTTCGAATCATCTTTTTTTTAATTCTACCATTCAGACAGTTAAATCCGTTTATTTTAAAAATAAACTGCTCTCTTATCTGTACCGCTGCATCGATTGGCGAAATAACGAAACGCATTAAAAAAATATATTTTTCGTCAAAACGATTTTTTAGCTTCAACTTTCCCACGATATTTTTCCAATTATTTTTCTCGATATTTTGGACAGCTGTTCATTACTTGTCTGCGCAACATCCCATCTTACTCTGCTTCGCTTTTTAAGCGAATTACCGTTGCGGTGGTCTGTGCGCAATACTATTGTTTTCTTATATGTAAGTAGACTGGAGACTACCAATGTAAATCTCGGATTAGCGGATGTTCCGCACGATGTTTTGTTTACAAATATATACGCATTCGCACTCAGTTCCCCAATTGAATATGAAAAAACAGAGTATTGCCTACAGGCCACCACAGCGGCAATTCGCTTAAAATGCGAAGCAGAGCAGGGTGGGATGTTGCGCAGGCAATTCATTACTCATTATCTTTTTGTTTTATTATCTACAAGTTTTTTTTCCAAATTTGATACTTGTCAGTACCTGCACGTCTCTATAAACAGGTTTTTTTTTCGTAGATGAGTCTGACATGGCTGTTAAAGAATTACTAGCTTTGTTTGACGACTCCAAGACAGCCTCACACAAAGGTTTACTAATTCATACAATTTTTTCTTTGATGTTCCACCTAATCATGATTGTTTAAAATTTGCTAAAATAGTTTTTGCTCGTCCATTTTAGATGATTTTGATATTGTTTTCAATTTGGAGTTATTTGAAGCTAGCTTATCCCTAATGTTTTCTTCTGTTCTTTAGCCGACGAAAATGCCAAGCGCAATATGAAGTTATCAGGATTGACAATGAAAGGTGTCATCACAAAAGTTGACCAACAAAAACGAGGTAAACCCTTAAAAAGTGGAAAAGCCAGAAATGATTATTTGTTTTTTGTAAATGATCTAATGTTAGCCAGGAAGGTTACAAATTATAATATGGAATATACATTTTTTTAAACCAGCTTTCTAATAATTTACCTTTTTCCATTACTTAGATGTTGAGAAATGTGAAGATGTAATGGCGTCTAACGATTGCTACCGACTTGCCTACAATGGCTCCTGTGCAATATATCCCAAAGAAATGGGAAAACGTTGCAAAAGATCGTGTAGATTTTGTTGTAAGAAATTGTTGCATTGCTATTTGCCAGGTCGAAACCACATAAATGTCCGCCTATAGAATTGTAGCTTAACGAAGAAAATAATTCTTGTATCAAATAGTGCGTATTAAAAAACACTAATTAAAAATCTTCCAAGAATTCTATAACTCCGTATAAAAGGACAATGTATGTATTGTTTGTTGAATAAAACAGAATGACCAGACCCCTGTATCCTATTTTTCTTTTATTACCAGTCTCACTTTGCAGTAACTTGTTTTTCAAATTTATGTTTCATGTACAGGTGCCGATTCTAAACATAGTGTTTGTAAAACTATTGCTTCCTTCAAGAACTATAAAGAAATGTGTGTCAATAAAAACCTGCATGAACGATTACGTATCATGTGCCCCAAGACCTGTGGATTCTGTGGAAGTAAGGACGATTTGTTTTTATGTTGGAGTATTAGCAAATTATTAAAATAATAATTCCATTATTCATTTCTATAGGTGTTAGCAACGTAGGTAGGACCTTTATTGATAACACAGTCTATTTAGTACCGAAAAGGCTTAGCTGATTTAGTGGGGGGAAAGGGGAAAAGCGAATTCGATTATATGGAGATGTTTTCTTTGCTCGTATATTTACAGAGTGTTCGGGAAAAACTCATCCACCAAATATGGTATTACAATAAGAAGTTAATTCATGTGAATTTCGCGTCATACCAGTAGCGCATAGATTATAATAATGGAAATACCCTTGGGTATTTAAAAAAATACTATTTAATTGTTACATCAATAAATGTTCATTTCCCTTGATAGCTTGGACGATATAAAACACAATTTAATGACATAAAAATAGTTTTACAAAAAAATAAATCACGCTACACAAATCTTTTTTACATTAACGCCGTGTGTTAAAATCTTGCCAAGATGCGAATATGTCGTATATAATAATTTATGCGATAACAACAGTGGATTATTTACCATGAATTAACTTATTATTGTGATACCATATTTGGTGGATGAGTTTTTTACAGACACTCTGTATAACCAGAGAACTGAAACTTTACTTTTGCAGAGGGTCTATCAGAAATTCCATGTGTTCGTTCCAAATATGGATGTTGTTGGGATGGCAGTATTGCCAAGGATCACGTTGGTACTGAAACTGATGGATGCACAGGTAAAGTCTGCACAAAATACACATAAAAGTACATATCGTGCACCGTCATGAGGATAACTTCTTGATTGCTGATTTCCATATATTCAGCTGTAGGTATTTCACAATGTAGGCAGGACCCTCATTAATAAACAGTCTACTTAGTACTGAAGAGGATATCCAGGGTAAACATTCGTCAATAGTAATAACAATAAAAATAACAATTTGTCACTTTCCATTGAAATGGTAATTGACACATTGTAGATTTTTGAAAATGCTGAAATCTTATCAATTCATTATATCCTCTATGATATGAGACAATTAGCATTATATTCATACTAGTACTACTAGCTGGTAAACCAGCGTTTTAATTTTGTTTTTTACATGAAGTGGAGGAATGAAAAAAAAATTGGCCAAAACTTTTTTTGGGAAATATTTGGCCCAAAAAAACTTTTTTTTTTCAAAATGTTGAAATTATTTCTTCCACACCTCGGCTACCATTAATGCGTACAAACAAAGATAGATATAGAGAATACGGCTTTCATTATATAGACTTTATTAGCTGCTTTGGAAATGGACAATTTTCACCCTATTGACTTTCTAGTTTGCCGTAATTTCAAAGCTGATTCGTTCTGTAAAAGATTCGAAGCTGATTGTGATTCTGATTATACACTTGCTGGTGAACAGATTCGATTGATGTGTCCAAAAACATGCAGAAGATGTGGTCGTAAGATAACTTATTAATCATCCATTTTTTGGAAACATTTGTTCATGTAAACTTTGTCGCCAGCTTGTACACCAACTTTCTTATTCTAAAATTGAACTTAGGTACCTAAAATCTAAAAACAAAAAGCGTAACTTTATGCAAATGTACAGTGTGACTAACAGAAAAATTAATAATTAAGATTTCTTTGACGTTAAACTTCCCCAAAAGGAAGCTTCAAACTCTTCCTTGGTGGTACAAAAGTTTGAAAATTAGTTTAAGAATATTATAGAATTTAGAAGTATTTCTTAAATCGTCTTTGAAGGATCGCCAAAAATCATTTTTTTCTGTGATTCACTGGTATATTAATTTTTCGGAGATGACGTTAATGACGACAAACAAAGGCGTTACTAATTTACGATTCCATTCATTGCTTCATCAGAAGGTTGTAAAATACATGCATGCACTTTTTTATTATTTCTAGCCCACGCGAAATGTAGAGACGATCCAACAGTCAGTGATACATGTGTTATGATGAAACATCAAGGAGGATGTGAAAATATTTTTCACGCCATGAAATTCAGTTGTGCAAAGACTTGTGGTATTTGTAAAAGCAGTAAGTATTGTAAAAAGAAATTGATTAGCGATCTGCAGCGAATTTAGAACATAGTCACGTATCAGATGGAGATGATTTTAATTGTTAATCACAACACCACCGCAAAGGCGTTACTATGGCAATGGTTGAATGGTAAACTTCTTTATTCCCTGACAGCTATTGCCAGCTTATATTTCATCATTTTCATTGATAATTTCATTTAGTTTTAAAATAAGATGTACCTTTTTGACCAACCTGGTACCCAGGGTCCTTTGCGACTTGCCAACTTTGAGTACGAGGTTGTCTTTTGACTAATCTATGTTAGAGGTATTGATCTTAACCCTATTCAGACTGGGGGGGATATTTTCATCCCAATAACTTTTGAAATATAATAGGTTTCTAAATTAAATCTTTTGACAATTATCAAAAATATGTGTCACGCATCCTGTGAATGTTTCAAAATAAAATTTAAATTACTTGGATTGTTATGCTCAAAATGAGGACACTAGGTGAAAATCGTAAGCAAATTTGGTACAAATATCAAAAGATTGTTTTTGCGATAACTTACGAAGAAAATACTGTTAGAATTTGAAACTTTGCACGAGTGTTTATTATAACAAGCAAAATATTCTGACATAAGTAAAATGAAAAATGACGTCATATTTCCATAATGGCGCGATAAATTATTTTTTGACTTTTTGGCGCGCCGTAGTGACTCAGGACTTCATTTATTTGAAAATCTGACGGAATCTACTCGATAGGGAATTCTTTTACCATTCAGAATATCCAAACAGAATTGAAAAGTTTTATGACATTCTTGAGATATGGCTCAACAAAGTTGTACATAGAAAACACGTGTTGTCAAAATTTGTGATGACGTCAGAACGTTTCCATGGTAACCACTGTCAAATTATTGTCATTTTCTCACTTCTTTTATGAAGGACGATCTACATACCAAGTTTGAACCTTCTAGCATTTCTGGTTCTGGAGATTGATAGGGGGGATGAAAATATCCCCCCAGTTTTGAGGAGCCCTCAAAAGCCCAGTCTGAATAGGGTTAAACAACAATGAAAGTATCATGATTATAATTTTAATTTTTTGCAGTCAATAATGACAATAAAAATTAACCGTTTGTGAGCCCATCACAGCCATCTAAACTCTATCTCAGTTCATTATTTGTAAGGATAATTTTCATATTTCTAGCTACTGTTGATTGCAAAGAGACAACTTATGGTTGTTGTAACGATGGTAAAACAATCTCCAAAGGGACTTTCCGAGAAGGTTGCCCTGGTAAGTAAATCAGCTATGAAGAAAAATTTCATTTTTTAATAGAACAGTAAATCGACCATCGGGAAAAGTTTATTCTATATGAGAGTAAAGCACTTTGATAATACACTTCCCCACGGTATTCACCTTATTTGTCATATTGTTTTAAACTTTCTTTACCATAGAATGTGCCGATTCACCAAATACAAAGTACAATTGTAAATTTCTTGAGAAGCATCACGCGTGTCACACACACGAGAAGATAATGAAAAAATTTTGTGCGGGAACATGTCAATCTTGTTTGAACAACAACTAAATAAATTGATGATGAACCATGAAAAAAACTTCATTTTGGCAATTTTCTTATTCATTTAACAGACTCCTTGTGTTTTAACTTATATTTTAAAATCTGATAGAGTTTGTAGTAGGATCATACAAAGTGTCTACAAAAGTTGTTTTTATACTTTGGATATTAAGTTCACTTTATACTGACTTCACATTTTAGTCAATTATTCAAAATTTTATTTTTAGCTTTGGTTATTGTTATGTCTATAATTTATTTCGTTTAGTTTTGTAATTTATGTGAAAGATTATCTTGTCCAATTCTTTTCAAAAAAAGATTGAAGTTATTATTCTTTCATAAATATTTCTTCTATAACAAATCTTCTAAGATACAAAATCGATTTAAATATAAACTATTAATTTCGTAAAAATTTACCCATCTCTAATAGACCATATACACGGTCCCACATTTTATGGCCTTTAATTTCTTGACTTTTTTTCCAACTTTCCAAAGAAACAGTTCATTTCTGTTATCTTTAAGAACCCAAATTTCTCCTTTCAAAATGGTTTCGTTCTATTAAATGGAACAATATTCTATTAGTTCCAAAAGATCCAAATCGATACGATTTATTAACTTGATTTGAAACTGAGTGTTTAAAAAATCTATCGACTATCGATATTCAAACGAGATAATTTCACTAGCAGTGCTAAAAAAAAGCCATGTCCGTTGTAGTTCTTGAAAGTTTGACGCCAAAACATTTGAAGACGCTGTATTGAATGCTTATTCGACGTCAAAACAAACACTAATAAAAAAGGCGTGTTAAATACTATAATAAATAATTTCAACTGGTTGAACTCATTTTTGATAAAGAATTGTGCAATTGCTTATTGCCGGATTTATACGATTGCGACCTTTTGAAAGTAAATTGGTAAATATAGTCACGGTACGAGTCAATGGAACCTGTCTCGATTTGGTCCACCATGGTTTTCTCTCGAATGATATCAGACACAATAGGAGCCACTTTTGTACTGTGATTCAACACAAAGGCGTGACCAATACCATTGCCATCCAACCTTATGTCGATATCAGGAAATTTGAGTTTCATATTTTGATAGAATGAGAGTGGTGTCCATAGGTCATTTGCACCGTAGTAAAAAGTCAACTCGTCGCGATACTGTTGAATAACACCCTCCAAATCTCCTAAACTACCGATTTTCGACAGGTCTCTTGCAATTTGCGACATGTTCCGGAGTCCGTTTGCCGTAACTAAGGAATCGATTCCTGTCGATAAAGAGTCTTTGGAGTCGTTACTGAATTTCCGTTGGCTGGCGATGAAATCAATTAACGACTTTTTGACCGACGCTGGTAATAGTCCGACAAGTTTAGTTCCTCTGATGGCAGGTTTTTGTAGGAATTGAGTCATCGGGACCCATTTCCGTCCACTAGTTGTTTCCATGGTTCTTTCGAATACAGGGAAAAGTAAGATGACCTGTCGTATACGTTCCTTCGATCGTTCGATCTTCGGCAACATTTTCAACGTGATGTACGATCCTAGTGAATGAGCTACAATGATTATTTTCTTCTGTGGGTCAATGTATTGCCGAATGAATGCAAGTTTGTGAGCTATTTGCTCCTCCAATGTGAAAACGTTTTTATCTTTGATTTTTGGATTCAGCTCCTTATAAACTCTCTTCACTAGTAAGCTTTTGGACGGAATCAGATTGTGACCTAAAAAATATATTGTATTAAACCCTCTGATATTGACCAAAAAAGATTTTAAAATATTGTAATAAACCCTCTGATATTTAGATAAAAAAATTCTCATTACTATTTCAGTATTTAATTATCATGTCATGAATTGATAATAAGTAGGGAAGAAGAAGATGATGACTGTCGTAAGTTCCCAGTCGACAAAATCATTGAATAATCACTATGCCGAAGGGTGCTTTTTATTGAAATTACGTCCATTACGATTGGTATTTAAATAGCAAACACTCTCCTCCAGAGTGTGTATTTGACAAAATTGCCCACTGGGCTCAGTTCAAAGAATCATTTATGACGGTCTTCCATTTTGAAGTTGCACCCTGAAACATTTGTTCAATGAGATTTGACATTATCATATGACGCTTATCTTGAGTGATAAGTTGAGAGTTTTAACATGCTTTTGAGGTATCACTTCCTATACCCAGATTATTCATTAGATCAATCAACGTCAATTTCTATCTATCATAAACATATGACGTGATCATGTAATCTGGTTATCTACAACCAGTGAAAAATACCGTCATTATCAGAACAATAAAATAAGGTATGTTTGTCAATGAATGAAGAAACAGCCAGCCAAGTTTTTTTACCTACAGTTAAACTTTCAATTAACAATTTGAGAAATTCAGGCTATAACGCGATACATCAAATTATTTTAGTTGGTTAATTTTCATGTTTAAAAAAATGGTATATTGAAAGAAATAGATAAGTAGTATGCAGCTGCTTCGTGATAATGTAATCCTGAATGGTCTACTTAAATCTGGTCTAGTCTAGTTTTTTTGGACCCCCTATTGTTGAATTGTTTTCTAAGACCAACCTGGTTGTCTGGTTTTCTTGGACCTCACTAGTTGAATCTTTTTGGCATTCGAACATTCTATGAGTGACCATGAATCAATTTGTTTGAGTGCATCAATTACAAGAGAAGAGTTATTACAGCGCTCGAGTATATTGATTGTTTTTTTTTCTAACCTTAAATTACCTACTTAAACCTGGTCTATTTTTTTTTTTTTTTTTTTTTTTTTGACCTCACTAGGCGAATTGTTTTGATATTTTAGCATTATACCAGTGTTCATGAACAAATTTGTTTAAGTGTTGTTAGCAGAAGAAAGCAATTACAGCGTTAAAGTTAAGTAAGTACATTACAGTAAAGTACGAGGATATTATTTCAAATAGGAATCTGAAGAATGCTTTTATTAGAAATCATTTCATTAGATAAGGAAGTATTTTTTTAAAGTTTTTAAAGACTTGGTTGCTTGCTGTATTTTCTAGCTCATATAAAAACTTTCAGGCTATAGCATAAGAGAGAGAGGTGATGCAAAGTTTTTCATGGAATAGGAGGAAGACCACAGTTCTCTAAAACCTATCTGACACACGCGCCTTTTTTAGATGAAATAAGAACTTGTCGGAGTTTCCTTTTGTTAGTATGTGCCTGTTCCATAATTACCAGCCAATTAAATAATTACAGTAATCAAGGAAACAATTACTCAGGTTATGTCTATGTATGTCTTTGCGTGACAAGGCAAATGGCAGATCGATTTGGAATGATGAAGCATTTCTGAATATTACGGTAGTCCATTAAAGTAATAATGCTAACGAGTGTAATAATGTAAAACGCTTCGCTAAATAACTATGTTTAGCAATTGAAAATATAATTGGCAGGTAATTTATTGAACGACTGTATCATATCTTGTTAGATGAAATATATCAAAAACTCCAAAAGATATTATTTTCCTCTTGATGTATAGAAATGCCTAGTGTGAGGTTGACCACTTCCAAGTTGAATGAAATGTGAGGGAAAAAAATAAAAAGTAGAAAAACCAACCTGCATGGGAAATGCCAAATATCGGTAGATTACATTGCTCAAACAAATGTTCTATGAATCTATCATAAAATTCAATAGCTCCTGGATTTCCAGGAATGACCAGAACAACAGTGTCACTGTTGTCCTTACAATCGGGTAAGATGAAAGAGATCCAAGTCATGACATTGTTGATGTTGACGGCGCTGTGTTGGATGCCATTATGGCGATCAGAACACATGGAGCTGAAGGAGGTTCTGGATGAGCTGAACATACGGCGTCTCAAAACAGGTCCACTGTTACTCCCCGTCGTTGTGGTGGTGGTGTTTTTTTGGTTCAAGGATAGTAGATTTGGTGTGGAGATGCTTTTATTCTCCTGAAGCTGATCCCATGCTTGGTGGGTTCTGATATTTGTGCGTGTCAACTTTTCTTTGGTGAATTTGTTTTGATACTGCAACGTTAAGTAAGAATCACTGGTTTCCTCAAGTTCGTCACTGAGTTCATCAATCGACTCCATTGAATCGTTAAATGAAGGTTGAGTGATCTTAATAGACATCTTAGGTCTGACTATATTGCGTCCATTTGTCAAGTTGTCATCCAGCGTCATTATGTCCAAATATAGTTTGTACTTCTTTCTTTTCTTTTTTTTATTATACTTTATTAATTATATCCTGTGCAGTTAGCTTCTATAAAAAGAATAGTTAACATGCTTTTATTATAAGAAACTAACTTAGTCATGTTAAGTCAATGAAGTTCTTCCCATTTGCTTTTTTTTACAGCAATTTATTTTTCTAAAAGAACGGTCATGTTTTAAATTCTTATTTTTGATGAAAACAAGGAAATAAAAACAACTTCTTGCTATTTACGTATGACGAGTTGATTGAACATAGAGTGCATTGTCTAATCGTTTAGAGAAAATGAACTTCAGTAGATGCTTTCTTCTTGGCTTGTATACATTCAGTGTACCTGCTGTAACTGCTCCACATACATTTTAACTGATCAATGTACAGTGTAACTTTCTCTAAACACATTGAAGCATACATTGTAACCGCACTAAATACATTTATTTAATGCTAAATGGATGTTGAAAACTTCTTCCCAAAACACCATTTACATAATAAAGAATTTTATTTCATCTAATCAAGAAATAAAACATGTATATACTTAGTGATGGTGATCTTTAATATTGATGATGAAGTTGAATTGAACGTTCCTTATTCCATATGGCTTTATTGGCATAGAAATCTGACCACAAAAACTTTCATTACTGTAACCATGGTGACAGTATGTAACAAACACATAGTTTACCAAATAACACTGACGGAAATAGAAGATCACTGTCATAAAAATGGTAATTAAATCGCACGGCTTCTTTAATTACATAATAATTTTAAATTTCAATGCAAATCGTATAATCTGGAATCACCGTTTTGCTTCAGAATACACACTATTCGGAACTTGATTTGCTATTTATCATTTTGTTTAGTTTACTAGTATTTACTTGAGATTCAATCAGCACTGAATTCAACCCTAACTTCACTTTAAGGTTAGAAGATTTATAACAAAGATTATCTTCAATATTTTATTTGCAATAAAAAATGAGACATAAATTTTGAAATACAATTTTTCAATTTGTATCAAGTGAAAAAATCTATTTTCACCAGAAAGTTATCAAGAAGTATATAATGCTAAATGTTCTATTATTAAGGTCCAATCAATAAGTATCCTGGTAATTAAGTATTTATTGATCAATACGTAATTATAAAAGTAGTACTAAGTATGCAGCATGTCTTAAAACACTACTGTATGAGAGCTATTAAGACTTTGCCTTAACTCATAATTGTTGAAATGTATATCCCCGACAGCAAAACAATACCTTTAAAAAGAGAAGCAAAGAATTATTCTACTAACACTAAATCCATGTCAATAATTAGATGTCGATCGATGTTTCTTTCTTCTTCTTGCAGAGCGCAAATCAGGAAAACCAAATATCACTATACCTGCTCCAACTGATCGCCACACTTTTTAAAAAAACATAATGCAGCTGTAGACCAGTACAACTCATGTTACCTAGCTTGTGGTTAGGTATGAAATGCACTTAAAACACGATCAGCCACGGTAATTATATAAATATCTTTACATCTCTATAACAATGCACTAATAACAAATAACATTCCACTAACTAATGCTGATTGTATAAAAAGTATTTTCCCTTTTACTGAAATGGGAGGATTGCTAATCCGCTAGTGATAAATATGACGACGCAATATTTTCCTTCAATCCATCGTCTGCGAGTAGTAAGTAAGTAAGTAATGTAGAGGACGACCCGAATAATCGATATCCCTGGTTATCACTCCACCTATCCTCGTCCAGTTCATTTATATTGATGAGTACTTAGCAGGGAAGCAACGTTTATAGTCTTTTAGTACGACCCAAAGACTGTATCCACAACCTTGCGAACGATAAGCGATGACTATACTACTAGTTTACCATATGTTAAGTGTATAGCTAATGTTATAGTAATTCGAAAAAGGTTTGATTTCAATTCGGGTGTATGTGCCAAACATTTTGGTAAACATAATTAAAATTATAATAAACAGAATTTCCATATGTTATCTTATAATATTTTGTAAGCATAGATTTCAGTAAGAATTAAGTAAAAGTATCGGTTGATAGATTTGGTTGAAAAAAATCATCACGATGCATTGTTTAAAACATGTATGTATAGGAAAATCAAAACGAAGAAATCTTTTCACCTCTTTAATTATAATCCGTCTTCCGTTTCTTTTTAACATTCAGGTATTTATAGGTATCCGAGCTTTTGGAAAATTGTTTTTCACGCAACGTCAAAAATTAATAGCGAAAGAAACCACACTATATATTGGATAAATATTTAGGGTTCTACAAGCAAGAACAAGCAAGAAGTTTGATTATTACTAATATTACGGGCATTATCTGACCAATAACGTTCATTCCGCGGGCGTAAATGAGAACTTAGCGGGCCTA
>JAYRBV010016735.1:0-12303 GCA_036023255.1 Mitrocomella polydiademata
ATGTAATTTGAGTGCATTTTTCGAAAATCTACTAAATAACTCAAAAAATTCAATCTATAAAAAGAAAAAAGTAGTTCGCATCCTTTCCATCTCAAGCATCAGTATTAGAAAATCAATGAAGAAACGTATTACAGTATGTTCGTAAGAAATCTAAAAAGAAATCATATTCGGGGAAATTGTACTATTTTACGAAAAATTCATGAGAGATTAGATTAAAATTTCAGCCCTTTAGGGTTAGGTTAGCTTAGTTCTAGAAACTTGAATCCTCAAATTTTTACTGTGATACAGTCTGGTGTAGATAAAAAATACTCTTTTGAAAGTCGTAAAACACTGAAAACAATTTAATGAGTTTTAACCCTTAGAATACGCAGCATTTTTTGAAGAGACCCCTTTTTTTGTGGTATTTTTAAAAAACTTTTCAGATTTTGAATACCAATTTGAGTACCACAAGAAAGACAATTTGAATGGCTATCTTTTATATCGGAGATTCTTTCGTAAAAATGTAGGCATCAAAAGTTACGGTCGCCGAAACAGATACTGGTATTTTGGCTTTTTCAGAACGCCATATGGCGTCACTCGGCGTCTAAGGGTTAATGACTTTTTATAACACCATATTTAGAATAGTATTTTTTGTGAACCAGACTGTATATATCAAATTGCCATATGTACATATGTATATACTTTTCCCTTGTACCAAGGAGAGTGCTCTATATCCGATAGACGGAGCTAGATAAGATATATCTCATGAAAGTAATATATTATTTTTCAAAACTTAAAGTTTCACGCTTATTGCGATCATCAGTTGGCAATTGCCATATATGTTTTAATTTGTTGTTAATGTTGTTAATTTGTAGAATGAAGTGCCAACCATGCATTACTTGATCCATCTAAGGTATACAATAAATATTTCCCAGCATTTTGTTGGGCAAATTAAATCCTAAAAATTCGTATTGGTATTGTTGCCATAAAAGGTACTACTAAACAACATCTATTTTGTTGAAATGAAAACGAGGCTAGATACGTACCTTTCTTTGAAGGAATGAATTTCATTTAATAGGATATCATACTTTTTTCCTTCTAGTTTTGTATCGTCCAAAACATCACACATCTATTTACACACAGACATTCGAGTTCTCTTCCGCCAACGGTCACCCGATGAACCACTTCGTACAATCACAGATGGACCCACTGAACCCAAATATACACCAATCACAAAACGACTACGTCATCGTAATAGTGCAACAGGAACTGATAATGATGAAAATAGTTCTTGAATCTTTAGAAAGTCTTCTTAATGTCTTCAATATTTCTTTTTTATGACATGGATTTATACTGTTGGTTAGATAGGTAACCCAATGATCGCTCAACCCTCACACTCCCTGCTTTTAGACAGGAAGTTAATTACTTTAGGAAAACAACATTTATTTTTTGTCTTCAGTGGGAACCGATCTCGCTTCACAAATTCTCTTATCCTACCGAAACATTTTTCGAAGGTGGAATTTTGCAACTTCTTCATCTTAGAACATGGGGGGATGTCTCTTTGCAACTTCTTCATCTTAGAACATGGGGGGATGTCTCTTTGCAACTTCTTCATCTTAGAACATATGGGGGGATGTCTCCTTGCAAAACCAAAACCCATTGAGTGAAACAAATATTTTTTATCTTCATTTTAAAAAAGACGTTTTGGTCTTTGTTTGTATTATTACTAGAAATTATCAATATATTTTTTGAAAAATATTTATAAAACCTGTCCTAGATAGGGGTATTATTTAGCTAGCATTTGGTTTTTCACTTGATTGAATACGAGGCTGTAGTCCGAAAGCTCACTTTTCATTTTGAACTAAAGATCGGTCTTAGTCCTCATAATCTTTTGTCCGTATTATTGGAGATAGTGACGTATTCATATTGATATTATAGGATTTAAATAATATACTGATACCATGTAAATATAATATAATATGAATTAGGTAGAGTAATTGTTGTTGATATGTTTTTATAATTTGTGAAATTGATATAAAAGATGAATTATCATTATTACTTTTTTTGGTTATTCTTATGTAAATAATGACACATTAACATATATTATTACTTTTGTTGTTTATAAAGATTTAAATTTAATTTGAGCGAACTTTATAACCATTATCACGGATTACAGTGTGCTCCAGATAGAACTGTATCATCCTCCAATAGGAAATAGTTGATTACATAATCCATTTGAATGGAGAAATTGGGAGCAAGCCAGGCTAGTTCATTCTTTATTTTTTGCTCAGAAAAATACAAACTTTTTTTTTATACAACGGCCTCAGTCTATAAACGAAACCCCTGATTTTTTCTGGCGCACACTGTCTGGCCGAGCTTACACTTGTAAAATAAACGTACATGTTTCAACAACATTTATACAAACTCATACTACAATGTGGTATGTACATGTACGGTATTATGTGTTCAGTCTTTGCGATGTGCTTTTACAGTGAATGATGTATTTTCATTTTATATTCTTCGACTTTGCACCTCGTTGCGTACCGTTGTCAAAAAGGTTGTAGAATAATTGTGTTTTTTGGGTTACGTGAAACTGAAGTGAAGCTTTTTTATATTTACTGCCCCAAGTTTCGTTATTATTCTATCGATGGACTTTGAAACGAGGTGTTTCCATCTTCTTTTTGTATTCTTGTAATTAACACACGAAATTTTTTATTGATTGATTGTGGGATTGAGTGTGAGTAATCTTCACCACAAATAATTTAGTCATTCTCCCTGCATAAAGGAGTAGATTTTTTTTTTAGCCAAGATATACACAACTTATTTCCCATATATATATTATTACAACATCAAAATACGTATATTATTGACATTGATTTATTTATGTTTGTATTTTCTTGGACTTTCACGACTACAAAAAGAAGTGATTACGGAAAGAAATGAATTTTTACTACAATCCGTTTTTAAAATTTGATTTCTCGATTTAATTTTGAGGAAGCTTGAAAATAATAGTACACCCCTGTCTCAGACTCCTCTGCGCTATACTATCTGCTGATATCCTCAGTTCGTTTTATTTTCATTTGCTCATGATACTATGATACTAGAGGGAAAGATAGAGGTCTCCTAAAATTTTACCTATTAACACTAAATCTGATCTAAATTCGCTATCTAAATTTGCAGCTTTACAGTGAAATTCCCTTCAACAGCTCTATCCTACCGTCGAGTTATGTTACTCAGTCTCATTTAAAAAACTCCACTATCTTTTACTAGTACTGACAATTTAGTTAATTTTGTCTTTTTATCAATTTCTTACGGTGGCTACTCTCTTGTTTAACTTTTTTTTTGTATTTGTATTTTTGTTACTCCATGCCAACTTGGAAAATAAATATCCTATCCTATCCTATTTATCCTCGCGGTTGGGGGGGGGGGGGACTCAAAACCGACTGGTGTGAAAAGTGAAATAATTGCCAGATTCTACTGGGATGACTCTTAGCAATTGATCAATCACTGGAGTGGTTCAAATATCTGACTGGTTGGTGCTATTTTGTTTGGAATATTTCTCACCACTTACTTGGGGGTATAGCCTTGCTTACCCAAATTTTTTAATTGTTCTCGTCTCCAATCATATGACAAAGTAGTAATGTTTAGTATACAGGGCCGGCGGAACGAATTTGAGAGTGGAGGGGCTGAATCGTTTATTACCTAAGAAGGCCCCCATCATGGTTGTTATTAAAATGAAAACATCACTTTTTAGCAAAAAAGGCTCCGCCGGGCCTGGTATAGTTTTGTTTTTTTGGAGACCTGGCTCATCAGCTACTGTTCCTTCTTGCTACCATTATATGATCTCCATCCTAAACAAATATATTATATAGCTCAAGTCAAGGACTCAAGCTCAAGACTGTTGGTCTGTTCCCCGAAACGCGCCGAAAATTTGAACGGCTCGATTTATTGTTTACACGCAATAAGCACGTGGATTTTAAGCTTTCCCGCTGTAATTACATCACGATGTTTTATTATAACAGCCAATCATATTACAATATCCAATCATAACAAACGGCGCTGAGCCAATCAAATTACGAATATCTAATGCGCATGCGATTTGACTTTCTTTTCAAATCTAAATTCACTTCAAATGTGATTTTTTATCAAAACAACATAACAAACTCACAAAATCTCTGAGGGAGAAATGCCTGCCATCAAAGAGGAGATAGCTGATTTTTCTTATGAATTTTCTACACAAGGAATGATGGAAGATAAAAATTCTAATTCACGAAAGTTCTCGTGTTCAAGCAACGAGTCTTCTCTAAGCTCGTCGAGTAGTGATTATCAGTTTGAACACCTTCAGTTTGTTGGCAATATCATGCAGCAGCAGAGACAACAAGCAGGGTCAGAACAAATCAAACGGAATCCTGCTAACATTTCCTCTCCTGCAGCATCTGAAGTACAGCTAAGGTTTGTTGTCAAAAAAATTACTTTTAGACGTTGGAAAGTAAATTCTAATATTTTCTCTTCATATTCTCTGTCTGATAGCAAATGTGGATTGGGTTGGGGTAAAGAGAGTATTTGCATCGTTCGTAAAGCATTTTCAAAGAGCTGACTTGAAAAATATGAAATGCTACTCTACAATTTTTCAGATCTGAAGAGGATTGCGTGAAACCGCTTAAGCTCGTGTTTAAATCAAATCACAGGTGTATATGTACAATGAAATTCAGTGGGGAAATGTTTAAATGAAAAAATATGGCTCTCTATTCTTGAGAAAACGTGGTCTTTTGTTAAACATTCAGATTGATAATGAATGAGTCTCTTTACTGTTTATCTTCTGATTTCTCTGGCTGTCTTATAAAAGAGAAGATTTAGCTTTTGGCAGCTATAATAATGTAAACAATCTCACATCAATACATTTTTTCAAATCTTCATTCATTCTTTTTACTTTTTGATCACTTTGTAATTTTTATTCTGCGAGATGGTAATACTCTTTTATCTTTAGAAAGGAAATTAATTGTTTTCTTTCAACCTTTCAAAATTATGAATCATTTTTCAAATCACTCACTTTAGACTTTAGTGGAAAAACAGTTAAAATCTAGTGCCAAATCAACAATTCATTTGTAAAAAAAAACATCAAACATCAAACTGTTCTCATTTCTATAATTAAAGTAACATTACTACTGTCATTACTGTTATTGCATATCCAATAGAGATTTTCCTGAAATATCTCAAACACCTAAATTTTCTCAGAAAGTAGAGTTTTAGCCTATCACACCAAACTATTATTAAGGGCAGAAAGGGCTCTTTATAGTCATCAATTCTTCGAAAATGCTGGAAAATCACCTAGAGTATGATTATTCATGAGGAAAAAGATACTACCAGAAGCAACAGTCTCTTGTAAAAACATGAACCTCAACTTTGGCTCTTAGGCTGCTTTTATATCAAAATGTATTACTGCACAACTATAAAACTCTGCGGTTGACATTTAGTTATAAGTCAGACGAATGAATTTTTGAGGCCCATAGCCAGAAAATGTTTGTTTAACCAGATCCCAAATAACAGAATAAGGCCATGATAAATTGACCCTCTGTTTAGTGTAAAATGTACGCCTGCTTATTTTTGTTGCCAATTGAGTGATTTAATGTGTGTATTCAGGGCCCACGCTAGCAATTCAAAAGTGAGGGGGCCACAAGAATAGATACAAGAATAGTTGTCACAAAAATATAAAAAGGAACATTACTTAGCAAAAAGGTGGGGGGGCCATGGCCCCTCCGGCCCCCCCGGTAGCGTGGGCCCTGTATTACAGGGATTGCAGCGCCATTTTTCATCTGCCAAGAATTTTTTTTTTTAATGTCGCCCACCATGGTTGGGTGGCGAAGAAAATTTTATGCCTTAATTGCTCCAAAAGCCCTAAAGAATTTATAATTTTTCCCTTTAAAACCTTAGTTTTTTAATACCTTTTAGTAAGTGAAAAAAAATTATCTAGCAAAATATTAGCGCTTGAAACTATTTTTTTTATTTTTCAACTCAATAAAAACTGTTTCATGAGAGGAAATGTTTGTCATAATTCTTTGAACATGTTTTTAATCAACCTTTAGTGTCAAAAAAATTATTTCATACCTTCAAAAGGTGACAAAACTGTAAATTTGTTTAGACATTTATCTTAACCATTTTACAAGTATTTAGTTCGCCCTACAAAATTCAATGATGATATTGTTGTTTTTTTATAAAACATCTATTTTTTATTTTTTTCAGTGACCAACAGCAGGCAAAAATTCAGAATATTTTGGTAAGATTATTTTTTTAAGTTTTTGAAAGTATTATCTTGCTGTTTACAATGGGTCAAGTCAAACTGGAGTCTAAAATGAGAACGTCATTATCTTAAAATAATAAGATTTGAATATTGATTATAAATCAAAGCTTCCTAATAAACATAGAAATCACGTACATAGTTTTTGTCTGCTCCTGTGTCTTCTCTTACTCTTTCTTGAGACATTTAAGAGATTAAGGTTTTGCATGTCTTGAAAGTGAATTAAAAAAGCCTTAGGCATCTATTGTACACATCTTCCAGCTTTTCTTCCAAAAAAGCAAAAATTCAATGACATGTCCTGGCATATGCTAATTTCTTGATCTAGAACCCATATAATATTTTTCTTTCCATAGGATTCTGTACAAGCCTTGTCTGATGCAGAGAAGTTTTTCCTGTACTTAAAACTACCAATGAAAGAGCAACAGTAAGAATTTTTAACTTCTTTGGATGTATAACAACAAAATCTTTCACAAACTTTTTCTAAAGTATGTTGTTTGAAATTTTTCAGGCATTCAGTGTCACTATCAAATTCCAAATGGGAACAAACACAAGCCTTCCAATGGATAAGGCACAATTTAGAGGAATGTGATAGCTCTGTCAACCTTCCAAAGCATGAAGTTTATGATGAGTACAAGTATGACCTTTAATTTTCTTTAATGACTGAAAGTGAAATTTATGATTTGATTAAAGCTTGTTGTTTATTAGATTACTAGAAAAAGTTCCATTTTTATCAATAGTATATATTATAATCACAATTCTATTAGAAACTTATTACTTTTATGGATTTGAATGAATTGATTCCTTAAACTTTCATAATCTTTCCTTTAAGAGCCTTTTGTGAGAAGAAAGGAAGTAAGAGATTCTTAAGTGCACCTGATTTTGGGAAAATTGTGAAGTGTATGTTTCCAAATGTGAAAGCTCGAAGGCTTGGAACAAGAGGAAATTCCAAGTAAGTTTTATTTGATAACTTTTTGCTTGTTAAATTTTGATTCACATTTCCTGCTTTTCTACAGGAACAAAAACTAATTGGAACACAGGGTTTTAATATGAAAATAACGTTCATAGGCGGTTTTAGAGTGTTTTAGAACTGACGTAAGATGAAGAGCAAAATGTCATTATAACAATAACGTTCATTTTGATAGCATTATTGTTATTTACCGCCCAAAAGGGGAAAAGTAAATAACAATAATGCCTGAATAAATGAACATTATTACTATTATTACTAATATCAAAAACATATTTTTATACCTTTGAATGAGATAAAAATTTGTTTCCTTTCAATCATGATAATAAGCTCTAAACTTTTGTTGGTGTTTTCAAATTAGAAAAACTCACTACAAATGCTACCAGTTTTCTCCATCATGATCCTTGTTCTTCATTCATTCTATTGTTCGTCTTCTTTTTGTTGTTTGTTTGTGTTTTGCATAGAAACATAACATTCGAATGATCGAAAATCCATTAATTGAAGACCTTGCAGTCAAATATCATTACCGTCCACAAAGGGCTTTTCTTTAGCCTAGAAATTTATGTTCCGTTATTGTTATTTCGTTATCGTTATTGAAATTTATGCCCGCTAAGTTCTTGGTCAGATAATGCCCGTAATATTAGTAATAATGTGCCTTAAGTCAAGAACATACTAAGAGCAATTGGAAATTTTATCTATTCTAAACTTTGTTTATATATTAATATATATAAGAATATTGATAAAGTTCATTGAAATTAAATCTTGTTCTTTAAATAGAACGCCTGTTTTCTTGATGAACATTGTTCATAAATAATAAAGTATTTTTGCATTTATAATGAAAACGAATTGGTTTTTGATTCAGGTATTGCTACAATGGACTACAGAAAAAATTGCGCCAAAAAGATGAAAACAATGAAACTGCTAATTCAGCTGAGGTAAGTTTATAAGTTCATATCCATCTCTTATACCATAATACATTGTCAAGTTTTCACAAACTAACAGATTGTCAATATCCATACATTAGTTTTAGAACAAATTGAGATATTTTGAATTGTATGACCATCTTGATTCGATTCTAGTTCCGAAATACATCATCTTATGAGGCAACCAATGAAGATGAATCAATTGAGCAAGCATTTGCATCAGCATGTAAAGTTGTGTGTGAATGGGCAAATAAATTGTTAGGGCGTTGTTTTGACACTTTACTAGAGTTGGCAAAATTCCTGGTAAATGGAAGTTATGTTTCAACAAAATCCATGGCTGCATTTATTGTCATGTCAGCAAGCCAAGACTGTATTGACCAAATAAATAGTAGGTAAGATGTCCACTGACTTGATTATCAGTGCTAAAATTTAGTACAGTACAAAGTTTAATGTAGATAAGCTATCTCAAAAAAAACTTTAAGCTAATTCAGTTGTTGGTGAGATGTTTTGACAAGGGAGTTGTGTATTATTATTCTATCAACCTCATGGTCCTAGAAAACTTTCTGAAAATCCATCCTTTTCATAGATTCAATCTCCAGAAGCTTTCACCCTCCTACTCCTCTGCATCTTCAGCAGCCAATACAATAAAAGCAAAACACTGCATGGATAATATTTGTACTCCCTCAAAAACTGTTATGGGTCTTTCCAACACTGTTAACAACGTCAAACGTCTAAACAACCACATACCTCATCAGAGTAATGGACTTCACCAAGTAGTTCCGACTCCTACCTCGTTCAACAATACCTACAAGGAACACAAGGTAACTTTCTCGTTACTAATTCGTTAATAGTAAATTACATGAAGATATTACCATTATACTGGAATATTTTATTTCTATTCCGAGGACCCACCTTCAGGATGCATAACTGCTGGATGTCAATAAGGGTCCTGCCACACCCACAAGGGAGCCTTTAAAATTTGCAGTGATTAGAAATCTTCATTCTGTTTATTTTTCTAAGCTAGTAGTAGCTTAGCTACTGAACAATGAATCGAACCTTTATAATTAAAACAATACATAACAACTTATTACCTGAATGTACTATCTCCATTACTTTCTCTCTTAGAATGGAAATATTAATCTAGATGAATTCACAATTGACGTTTCTGCCCCAGTGTTTCTAGAAGAACCATTGGTGCAACCTATTAAACACAACCATACTGAAAACATTGTTTTGAATAATATAAATGTTCATATAAAAGAAGAGGCACCTGACCATACGTCGGACCCATCATACCAACCTGCCACACCACCCTTGACTCCTAAGCGTGAAGAAAAAAGAGCTGAGAATCTAGCCCAGCAACCTTACTACATACAATCAACAGTAACCCCAATCTCACCAAATGTTAATAAGACACCAAGAAAGGTTGGGCGACCACGAAATACTCCAAACAAGAAAAACAAATCTTCCCCTTATGGATCACCTGTACAAAGAGGCAAACAACATCATCCCATGCAATCGGCTAATATGCTCCCTACCATGCCACCACCTTCTCCTATTAATGGATTCATAAACAGGTTAGTTGTTAGAATTTTTCTGCGGTTAGATGTAAAGAGTGTTAACGACTGTATTCTATCTTCAACTTTCATTTAATAAAGAGTACAATTTTACAAAATATATTGCTTTATTAAGCTTTTATTATTATTTATTATAGATTCAATCCTAATTGGTCTGTCCCTGTTTCACCACATCAAAGACAACCTCAAGGACCTATGCATTATTCGCCCCATCATTTACATACTGCACCAGTGCTTGTAAATTGTGGTTCCCCTTGTGATACAGAGCTTCAAAATATCTTTATCAACGGTCCACAAACACCACCAAATCATCGAATCATTAATTTAAACAACCGTTGTCAATCTGTACCTGTTTCTCATAATGGTGCCACAGCTATGTTCCAACCATTGACACCACAACTCCATCGAATCACTACGAATAATGACGAACAAACATTTAACGCTAAAAGAAACTTGAATTTTATGTTTGAGAATCCCAACGGTCAACCACCTGTTGTTACAAGTCAGCTTGCCAATGCAAACAACAACAGTTTGACTTCTACTGTTTCTGAAAGTCACGACCGTGTAGTTCCAGGCAATAACCAATCACAAAGAAACGTTGCGTATCAACAACAAACAATTCCTGCTCCACCATTATATCGTTTCCAACAACAACAACAACATGACAATATATATGATCTGGGTTTTGCTTTGAACGATTTATCTACCCCAGAAGAAATGGGGGATATTCCATCTGGGCTGGATAATATTGATGGTGATGACTTGATAAAGTCTTTAGACAATACTACTGACAACTCATGGATGAACGATTGGAGTAATTCAACAATTCCTCTCATGAATATTAGTTGAATTTGTTTTTTTCTTTTTTCTTTTTGAAGGAAATTTTTCAAAGCTCAGTGCCTATATCTGTTATAGACACGTGCGATATTCCTTTTAGTCGTATTTTATGTTGATTCGCTCTAAGAAAGATTTTCAAAGTAACCCCAATGCTAAAATTCAGCAAACTTTATTTTTCGAAATCAGTTAAAAACGAAACGTGTAAGATTTTCTTCAGATGCTCATCTGTTTGAAAACACTTGTTTGTTTTTATAGTCTTTTCTCAGGCTCAGTTCTTTTTTACATATATTCCAAATTGTAGACGTTTTGTATTTTGTGGTACTAAACAGTTTTAGTACTGGTTTTAATCAATTGATTTTTAATTTTTTTTAGAAATTATTTTTTAAGATATTATTTATTATTTTATTGTTAGAGCTTTGACAATGATCATTTTATTTTTGGTTACGTTTTAAAACTAACACTCTCAATATTTGAGCTACTAGATCGTTTGAAATTTTCTTTGATATTTAATGTTTTTTAATATATTTACAGCATTGTATGTTACGATTACTTGGAGAACATAGAGCTTACATGTACAGAATTGATTGAATATAATATATTTGCTATCCAAAAAGAATTTCTGAATTTTTCTACTCTATGATATTTTCGTCAAAGTTAAAGTAAACCTATATCTCGCATTTCTCTTTTTATTTCGAAGGATATACCGGGTGAGTAAAGAAAAAGCCGCACAACTTTGATGGTTAAGTTTTAAATATTCTCATTATGAAAATTCAAAATTATTTTTTCAACATGTAGGTAAAAGCCTCACTTAAATTTCTTTGAAAAATCTTTAAATTTCAATAGTTTTTACGGGAGATATTGAGATTTTTCACTTTTCCAAAACTAACGAAAAATGGCCGAAAAGAGAGTATGAATTATTTTTGCCTTTTCAAACTCTTTTGATGATTTTTAAACAAAAGGTACATAGATTTTTTAAATTGAACTCTCATTCTTCATCAGAAAATGTCTTGACAAATTCTTAAAAATCTTAAATTTCTCTCGTATGAATATTACGTTAATGCCTTAACGTAATTAAAACTATTTTAACGACTGTTTTGATTTGATTAAACAAGTTAAAAATAAAATGTGAATGCTGCTTTGTTTATAAATTGATACCCTGTTTTTGGCCATTTTTCGCTAGTTTTGGAAAAGAAAAATCTTCCATAAAAATTATTGAAATTTGAAGATTTTTTCAACAAAATTTTAAGTCAGGCTTTTATCTACATGTTAAAAGAAATAATTTTGAATTTTCATAATGGAAACAGAAAAAACTTTTTTTCTGTGGCTGCATTGCAATTGGAAATAAAAAATCAAAAACTACGAAGAGGGGGTGGACGTTTATTCGCAACTTCGTTCCCAGCAACGCTTTATTTGCTGAAGTCGGATTATTTTACGTTTACAATAAAAAATTTAACAGAATTTTGGTTAAAAGGATATTCTTTACAAAATGGAAAATTTCTGAAGTTCAAAAAGACTAATCAAATAAGTATGGTCATGCACCACTCGTAGATAAGACTAGCTAGTTTACTAATCTATATTTTAACAGGGTGTCCACGCCTCTTAAAATTTCCTAAATAAAAAAATAATTTTCCTCCTGAATAACCTAAAAAAATCGGCACTTTCTCCGTGTAACAGATTATAATATTATGGAGGTAATAATGTATTAGTCTGTTGGTGTCCTTTAGTCCA
>JAYRBV010016746.1:0-12300 GCA_036023255.1 Mitrocomella polydiademata
TTTTGGAATTTTTTTCCACCATTTTGTTTATTATGTAAATGTACATAAGTTTACAAAATGTCAGACCTAAAGCTCTTTCATATCAAAAGTTATGAACGGGGGGGGCACTATCCGCCCCCCCCCCTGCCTCTACACGCGGACCAAATACCCTGCCCCTAATAGGGTTAAAATTGTTATTAGAACTCTTGGAATGCAATTTTTAAAAAATCTGTTTATTCAAGAAAATTTCGATTTTTTGACTACATATTTTGATGACGTCAGCAGAAAATGGCCATTTTTTTCTTTTTTTTTCTTTTTTGTTTATTATGTGAATGTGCATAAGTGTACAAAATTTCATACCTGAAGCTCTTTCATATCAAAAGTTATGAAGGGGAACTATCCATATACATATATATGTGGCATGTGTACGTATGTTTGCATTCGTCTATTTTTACTATTTTTATTGCATTTCCATCTACGCTGAGTAGAGTTTTTAGTTCTCCTATTATTTTGCTCGCTTAATTTAGAACTATAAACTAAGCAGGGGTCACTTTGGATCTTTATACTATATAGTGGGTTCTTACCCTTGTCTCCACAATAACAAAGCCTACGTTCGTCGGGAGATAATTCAATTCCAGAATTGCACTTTATTTTCTCAGGGACATTGGAGAGTCCTTCACAGGATGACGTCACTGCATTGTAGAAAGGATGTGCTGGATTGCTATAGTTTGACTCTGTGTCACTCGCTGAACACGCGGCGATATCGATAAACTCCAAGTCGCTGTCCGGATTACGGGCCGTCTGTCCAACTTCGAAGTTTGATGGGTTGAACTGTGGAATGCATAGGAAAGTCTCGTTGATTCCTTCGCAAGCTTTATCACACTCTTGTAAAGGATTAGCAAGGTAATAATCTGAAATGAGATAAACGGTATATTCTTTAATCAGAAAAATATATAATTGTAATTAGGAATAATAAGTAACCTAGAGCCTAGAGTGCAAAATAAAAAGTTGTTTAAAAAAACTTGGCCTGTATTACAGCATAATTTTTTAACTGGGCTATTTGCTATTTTACATTCCTGTGAACCCCGGCTTTAACAAAAGGATGAATCTAGGCTTTAATTGCTTCAAACCTTACCGTTGCATGGAAAGTCGTTGCAAGTTTCCATAATGTTCGGCGAGCCGATGCACCAATCACCGCCTTTTGACGGGATCGGGTTTCGGCACCACCGATACCTCATGCGTGTGCCATTGCCACAACTCTGATCACAATGTCCCCATTCCGACCACTCTGTCCAATTGCCGTGCACTTGGGGTGCGAAAAGAAAAAAAAAAAAGGCAAAAAAATTAATTTTCTCCTCGTCAAAAATAAGATTACCATTCTTATTATAAACTATAACTATATGTGGGAAACGATAAAAGTTTTTGAATAAGACCGCGGGTGTCGATCTAGCCGTGTTAGTATGAATATGAGCTGAAAACAAAATTGGATACAGACAAATAAAAATTTATCAAATTTGGTTGCAGGGTTTTGTAAACAAAGCATTGATTACAATTCAAACTTTAATTCTTTGATGTCATGGAAACAGACCGGTAGATAGTTATTCAGTTTATAACATGTTTATAAATACGTATAGATATTTATATCTGCCCCAAGGGAAGTCATTCCCCCGGTGAAAATCGGCTCAAACTGTTTGTTTAATTTTTTTATTTGCTCAAGATATTTCTATACTATATCACGCACTCGATAATTTACATCTTTCCTGATATTATCAAAAATAAAATAACCAGAAGCTTCATTTTGTAAATAAGAAAAGAATCAAAGAAACTTTCTATCCGACTGTACGAACAAACAGTCATCATCAGAGGAAATATGATTTATTAAATATTTCCCGTAAGGAGAAATATATGTTCAAACGAGCTTTTCGTCGTCTTTTCGCCAGAAATGGTGGGTAACTTTGCCGAACGTAATTTAGCCCTAAGCGGTTGTGTTCCGTAAATAAGCATTCATAATGGTAGTCCTAGTTGTTGAGCCATAACGTACACCTTTAAAAGCACGGTGTAGTTTGGTTGTTTGGTAGTGTGGATGGATGAGAAGCATTAGAAGAGTTGAAGTTTAGAATCTTTCTTCCCAATCTTTTCAAGTTAACAGCATAAGTAAAACGTATTTAACTTGATTTGCAATGATTGGACTCTTCCCATATTTTGCAATATAAAACTTTGTCTGTTTGTTGTTGTGGATGGATATGGATGATGATGAGGCTGTGATGCTGTGGTGGGCTCATTTATATTTTTTGGCTTATTAATAGGGTTGGAGCTTATTTGTCTTACTGTATTTGAGAGGCCAGAAAATTATTGAGTGTTGTGTTTATCATCACAGAGTGTGTGGAATGTTAAAATAAAGGACCGTCTCATAATGTTCGCTCAAATTCGTTCTAACTATTTCGCTCCGTAATTCGATTAAATCCGGCCAAATATTATTGGCTCGTAATGATACTTCGATCAACTTTGAGCGATATTTTCGCTCAAATTGGGCAAATTTCAGGTCAAATATTATGCGACGGCCCCTAAAGTATATAGTTTTAAACAAAGCCGATAGGTATACATCCGGCGTGTTTTTCTTCTGATGTAAACATAAATATTATAAATATTCATTACCTACATGTTGTTTGGCTAGGCATATTCTCGGACAACACAGTATCAAGTGCTTAGAATTGGAGGAGACCCATGGTCAGACTTTGTGCGACATATTATTTATGCGGCATTGATTATTTTAAAATTGATCACATGAGGACACGGGCTCTTTTCTATAATTTCTAATAAAGGCACTAAATTTCAAAGATGGCCATGCAAAGTAAGTTTTGCAGGGATTATATAATTTATATAATTTTGCTACTGCATCAGTCAGTCAGCGATCACTCCTGCGTAGGCAGACACGCACGCAAACAGAATTCACCTCACCAGTATATTATAACCTACGCTGTATTTAAAAAAAATAAAAATTTATTGACGCTAATTTGTAGAATATTTACCTTAATTCAGGTATTTTAGTGCAGTTAATTTAGCGCAGGGCGGTAATGACCATTTTGACGTGGATATTACTTTTAACACTACTGAGAAAAAAATCATTTGGCTTGCAGATTTTATTTTGCGCAGACCTAAATTTAGAAAATTCTAGGAAGCATTTGCGACAAGAGCAAACTAAGATAATGATGAACATCCAACAGCCTTCTTTATGAAAAGACTGCTTAAAAAAGAAAACAATAAGCTTCTACTTTTTTCATTTTGGTGATTTGAAGAAAAAAAAAAGGATTTTATATGACGCAGCTAGGAAAACATTAAAGTGAACGCAGATTTAATTTGGGACATCGAGGCTAAATTGCGCCAAATTTTCTCTGTACAGTAACAAAATTTCTCTGAATTTGAATTCTGAATTTGAATTTCAGAAAATATACAAACAAAATTGAAATTGAGAAAGGTCAGCTACTTTACATGCAAAATTTTTCTGTTTTTTTATTTCAGATTTCAAACATATTTTTGCCTTCAAAATTATCAAATTTAGCCTATACATTTTTCCAGTGATAATCATTTTCACGTTTAACCTCTATAATTTGTCGTTTGTTTTGAAATACCAATTGCATCTTTTTGCAAATTGTAGGGAAATATTTTGCGCCTCTTGTTACTATTTTCATTGCCAACCTCTTTTTCTCATGCATATTTGTCATGACAACCAGACGAATACATCGATATAAATCGATCCTGAACGCAGTTTTGAAAATTTTATTCTTACTTTTTATCGAAGTCTTATTGAATTAGGACAAAGGACAAAAAATACCATTTGAAAACAGGGATCAAGGAGCATCAACATCAAATTTTAGCCCTGAAATATTACAAAAACAACGTCTCATTTCTATTTATCCCGCGGGATGTCGCTTTGCAGAAATTGCTAAAAGGGAATTATTGAAAGCATACCTGCGTCTTCGGTTCTACCAAACGAACAGTCCAGCGGCCCATCACCTGCTACCGTGAAGGCTGTTAAGCAAACGCTATAATTCGTTCCTGGTAGCAAGCCGCCAATTTCTAATACAGCCATGTCAGCCGTGGTGTTTATTATCCACATTTCTTTTGTACAGTTGTCAAATGTGTACAATTCCAAACAGTCTTGGATGATGTCGACTTCTCGATAATAGATCTTGTAGCCTAGCAACACGCCCTGATGGTATTCCCGAGGGAGTTGATCGTATTTTACGAATATTTTAAACGCGGAGAGGAATCCTGTTGAATTAATATGCGGTGCCATGCTTGGTGCTGGGAAAAGAAGCACATAATTATTAACTTGATAGATTATTAAGAGAAACGAGGTAACATCGTCGGAATGCTGAAAAAACTAGTCTTTTAGGTACGGGTAAAGAGTGCATTAACTTGATAAATACTAAGAGAATCGAGGTTACATCACCGCAATGCTGAAAAAACTAGCCTTTGGTACTAGGAAACTACTCTTTGCAGTACTGGAAAATATACATTAATTTGATAGATACTAAGGGAAATGAGGTAACAGCATCGGAATGCTAATATATCATTGGAAACGTTACATAAAGGTAGTGAAATTTGAAGTAACTGAGCGTACTTTAAAGGAAGAAATCGCGTTTTTTTTTGCCCTTTTCGCGAAAGTTTATTCCGCAAAATCTTTTAAAAAGAGTCATCCGCGAAAGTTTATGTCCGCGAAATTTCAAAATCAATATGAAGTAGTACAATTTTCTAGTTATTGGTTCAAAAACCACCTTTATGCTATAAAATTTAGGCTTATAATTAGGTGAATCCTTTGATATATCCTGCAATCTGATTGGTTTAGAATTATCAACTGTAAACATTGTTGTTATCAACGGCTATTTTGAATAAGTTCATTTGACCATGCTATTTTTTCTCCTTGATTATTTGAGAGGAGTGTAAACAATTGCATGGATACCCAGGCTAATAATTAGGTCGTCCGCGAAAGTTTCTTCCCGCGAAATACCCTAAAACCGGTCATCCGCGAAAGTTTATGTCCGCGAAATACAACAATTTCGCGGTTGGGATGATACGGCGAAACTTTCTTCCCGCGAAACTTTCTTCGCGCGAAAATTTCTTCCTTTAAAGTCTGCCTTGGCTAAATTATTTTACAAAAATAATTATTTAAAAATATCTTCATTCAGTTCAATTGAGATTAAAAACCTTACCATTATCCGGTGTCTTGTATAAGACACCTGGACTGTAAGGTCCAATACCAGCCATTGTTCTCCCTGCTATCTCTACCCTGTATTCCGTATAGTTTTCTAATCTGGTTAACCAGGTTCCGTATGTTGCAGAGTCACTATCCCCGGTATTTTCTACCGGTCCAACTGGCACCGTGATTATAGCTCTTCTTTTCCGGCTAGATACCTGACGTAAAGAGAAGCAAAAAAACTGATTAGAAAAAGTCTATAAATTTGAATGCAGCAAACGAAATGAAGACATTTCCATCTCAAAATGGAAAACTTTCGTTATTTATCCAAATAGAGCATATCTATTTACTTGAACACATAAACCCTGGGTATCTATTTACTTGAACACGTAAACCCTGGGTAGTCTCTTATTTAGTTCTATTGAACGTCTATCCTAGGAGGTACTGGCGGCTGCTATGCAAGGGAACCTTTATAGAATTAGCAGTGATTAGCAATTTTCATTACCAGAAAAGCGTTGCGGCAGGGTTGGAATCTTGTGAACCCTTCGATCCTAAACTCAGCGCTTTAGAAATTCGGTCACAGATGTTGAAGTAAAGTAGGTAAAACCTATATTCCATTTTCATTATTATAGTGTATATAATCTTTTTTAATTAGTTTATCCTGTATAAATATTCGGTAATAAATAAATAAATATTAATTTATTAATTTCCGCTTCCCTTATGATATACATTCAATTTTGACGGCTTTTTGTCTAAATAAATTGGTATGTTTTATAGGAAAAGAATATGCAGTGCCAGTGGTGTATTCAGAACATAGTCACAACGAATCAGATGGAGAGTCTTTTTAAAGGATATGATTACACTTTTAATTGTGAATCGCACTCATCCGCAGAGGCATAACTATAGGGACTTTAAGATGCACAACGGCAACCTCGACGTCGACGCGAAAGTTGAACAAAAGAAAGAGCGATAACTAATCCCAGTGTAAATTATGAAATTAAATTAACGTTTTGCCATTTCAATCTCAGGGGGGGGGGGGTAATGCAGTTTAGAGAACCACTAAGTCGAAGCTGTGAAATTTTAAGACGACCTGAAATTACTTCATTTGAGATAAGTTGAGGGTGTAGTATATAAAATTGTCCTCTGTTATTTCCGAATTTTTTATTGACGTCGCCGTCGCCGTCGCCGTTGCCGCTATCGTCGCCGTACATGCTTAAAGTCTCTTATGTTTTAAATATGCCGCTGTGGTGGTGGTCATACTAACAAAGTTTACCTGGGGTTGTAATTCTACTATCTGCAATTCAGGTAATGCGTCCACCACATCCCAGGTGTGGTTAATTTTGGTGTAACGAATATAGTAATGGGTTATTATTCCCCGTTTATCCATTGACTCAATGTCGGTCCATTGAAGTGGCATTTTTTCCATCGCAGTGTTATTCCGGTTGGTTGAGTTTAAGGGATACCAAAAAGGCTCTAGAAATTGAAAAAATTATGCAAGAGACTGAGCAAATCATTAAAAACTAAATTTCGTGTAGTATTGATAAAATAAAACTCTTTCTGATAATCGTTTCTGAGGTTCTAAGAGACCACAAACGAAGGGGAGGGACACCCCCTATCATTGATAAAATGTACGGAATATCACGTGCAACATTAACATACATTACACTACTGTACTTCGATGTGTCTAGGATTGATTACCGTAACGCTCGATTAAGCACCCTCCCCCTCTTGACGTTAGTACCGCCTTTTTTATTTATTTATTATTTACTTAACATTGGAGGTATATAGCGGTAGTACAAAATAACTAATATGGAGAGTGATGAGAAAGAGCTCTTGACATTGCTATCAAAAATCATTGATATGATAATCATTAGGCAATAGAAACATTGGCAATTAGAGCAAAAGTGTGTTTATTGCTAGACACGCTACATTGACAAAGTTTTTCAATGACCAATCTTACACAATGGTTCGAATCATTCGTATGGAATCTTTTATTGGCATGCGAAAGTGTGTCTTACCTAATTCAAGTGTACGTTTCGATGTGTTTGCTTTCGGTCCACATCCTGGCGTAGTGCACCCAGAAAGTTGGAAGTCGTACACTGTTCCTGGGAACAAATCGGTTACGTTGACGTTGAATTCGTACAATGACTCGTCATACGGTACAACATGGATGACATTGTGCGCGGTTCCATTCGCAAGAACACCCGTGCAGTTCACAATGTACTGTCTCATTATACCGTGTGTGTCGATGTACGGGACTCGATTCCAATCGATAGCGATCAATATGGGTGATACATGCGCGACAGAAATATCTTCGGGTGGACTTGATGGCACTAAAAATCAAAATAGCAAAGGCTTCATTTTAGCTAGAGATTTTAATTTAGCAACAGTAATGTTCATTCACGACAAAGTGTTCCAGGAAAAACTACAGCTGTTGTTGCGTGGATAAAATATAATGCATTCATTTTGAAAATTGTTTCTTTGAATTTTGTCACCCTTTATACGTGTATGTATTAGAATGGTATGGTGTTAATACAATGCATTGTGGATTTAAGTATTCCCTTATTGCAAACTGTAAACTGTGAATTGACCAGTTTGTATACAACACCTCAGAAGTTAAAATAAGGAAAGCCATTCTCTTACCACCTTCTCCCGTTCTTCCGATGATGGCAGCAGAGGCTGGTCCTAAACCGTATCGAGTAAAAGCTTTCACGGTAACGGAGTGGTTGAAGTACGTTCTCAAACCGTCAAATATGATCGTGGTAGTATGTTCGGGGGAAGCTGTGTTGGTATTGTTCCATTGTACATGCTGTAAAGTTGGAAAGTTTCTCACAAACACCTCCCCTATTTCGTTTACCAATGTGACTTCATATCCCAAGATGATACCGTTACGTTTAGATCTCTCGGGGACACTAATCTTCATTGTGAGGGCCGTTGATCCCGATTCGTCTGTGGAAATATCGGTAGGAGGTCCCTGGGGAACTAAAAGGAAAACGTCCAGCTATCAGGCTTGCTACGAGTTGACACGAGAATATGTAATTTAGGGTTTACAGGATGTGTTATCTTACGAAATAAACAATGAAGATTTAAAGTCAAATTTATTTTATACTTGAAGAATTTAATTCTAATCTTTCAGGTTGAAAATTGTGTAGACATACACGAAGCCTTCATTTAGCATTGAACCATTGTGACTTCACTTAATTTTAAGGATTACATGCTTATCGCAGACATATTAAAATTAACAAGAGAGTAGAAGAATATTTTTACCATCTTCATCGGTAAAGGTGAACACCAAATCAGAAACAGGTCCTCTTCCAATTTGATTCTCGAATGCTATGAAAATAGAATAGTTCCAGTATTTCCTTAAGCCGGAAAATTCAATGCTATTATCAGTTGTATTCCTCACCAGCTGCACTGTGTCGAAATCGATCAGAGATTTATTTCTAACCAGCTCTGGATGTAGGTCATTGTCCAGTGCCCCGATCCAATATTGCTGGAGATCACCGTGTTTACAGTAATGCTGTAGGTGGTCCCACTTGGTTAATATACCGGTAGATGAGGTAAAGATGGATTCGGTGATGTTTGGACCACAAGATGGAATATCAGGTAGTGTTCGATTCACTCTGACGGTAACAGTAACCAGAGACTCATTGGTGGTATGTGCACAACCAACTTGATTGCAACCAGTTATATTGAACATATAGTTTGTATTGGGCACTAGATCTCGTACAGAATGCTCTTTTAAAAGTGACGTAATCGGTAGTGGCATATTGACATGCGAACAGTTGACCGTATTATTCTTCATTTGATCCCATAGCAGATTGTTGGATTGGAAATGGGAGATGTCTGATGTATACAAGGACCTAACTGAATCTGGCCAGTCCATGGAGGTAAAGGTAATGTTGTAGAACATGATTATTCCATTCTCCCTCTTCTTCTCTATAGCACCAATAGTGAAGTTGATCTCTCTGGGTCCTACACCCGTGATATCTGCTACGTACGGAGCGCCCTCGGGATCTAAATTGAATAAGATGTAGCAGGTAAGAGTGACGCAGCAGAAAAAACAATTTTAGTCCAATTCTTGCACAAATTCACTCTCGAAAAACAGTGCTCTTATTAAACTCCATTTCTGCAATTCAACACAAGGGAGGAGGATCTGTATTTTAAATTGATAGCTTTATTATTCAAACAAACAACTGCTTATTTATTAAACACTTACAGTAAGGAGATGTGGCCACGCAATATTGCCTGGTCACACCAACTCCTTTGATAGTTATTCCTGCAATATCTAGATAGTACAAACTATAGTAGTCCATCGGAGAAGTTGTGAGATTGAAGACCAAATCATCTACAGTATAATTGAAAGTACTGGTTATCTCCACATGTTTGAGATGCATAGGTCGGGTGGTGATGTGGAAACCGTCCAAGAGCCAAGCATTCCATAACGTTGTATCGAGAGTGTAATTCCAATTGATGGCCAAGCTTTTTCCGATCCCTTCGATTGATTGGAGTTCTGGTGCTGTTTCGGGTACTATAAAAGTACAGTACAGGGTATGAATATGAAGAAAACAACTATATTTTTTCCAAAAGGTTTTAACAATGTAATTTGTATTCACATATTTCCGTAGCAAAGTTTAACACCTAACAGTACAAGTATGTGGAGAAGTGTGAAATGTAATAAAATGTCACTACTTATTAAAAAATGGCAATAGATTATGGTATTTCGCTCTTCCCCACATACTTTAAACTAGTTCTAGACCCGCCTCTGACTACCTCCTAAACAAAGTGAAGGATTCACGTAACCATATCTTGATTAAGAAGTCACTTACCCCATTCATCAGTCATGCATGTTAGATTGGTGAAGGGTCCGTCTCCATTTAAGTTGAAAACTACCATCCTGATGATATAAGTAGTAAAGGGTAAAAGATCTGTCAGTTTGGCTTCTTGCGTTCCGTCAATGAATTCGTATTCCTCAGTCAGGTACAAAGTAATGTTTTCATCTTCGTTGGTGTCGTTGACGAAGGGTTTCCAATATATGCGATACCATACTTGATTGTGATTCCAATCGTTCTCCGGGAAGGCCGGCCAGGTAACATTGATGGATGTGTGAGAACTGTTTTGTGCATCAGTGATGTTAGGGGCAAGGTAGGGAGCTATGAATTTAAAAGTGGAGTTGTATAAGTGGACGATATCGTGCTAGTTTACACAAATTTCAGTTTAAAAAATCCATAAATGTCAAAAACGTATTGTAGGGTTTAGGGAAATTTTTTCCCAAAAAATTGGAGAAAAATATAGTTAAATATGGTTAGTTATAGTTGGTTAGTATAGTTGGCAAAAAAACCCGCCTTTTTTCGCATTATTTCCTATCAATTATTTTTCACTATACCACATAATACCTGCAATGTCGGAATTAAATTTTCGAGATAAAGTGTTTTTATCGTCAAAATAATGCTAGAATCAATTTATCCAAAAGTCAACACGAGTAAATTTTGTCGAAAGTCAATAGCTCGAAAGCGTTAATGTCAGAGAATTAATTTCAAAGATGAGTTTAAGTTGAACACAACATCCGATTCTAACGAAAATTCTCATGATTGTATATTCCGGCATTGTGAATACCAAACAAATTTATTCTATACCATCACCAGCCGAAACAAACTCAAAAGTGGTTCTTTTCCCATATCCCTCGTGTGTGATGGCCCACACGGTGGCTGTGTACAATCTACTGATCTCAACGTCGAACACAAATTTACCAACACCAGTGTAAAATATTTCATCTTGGACGTACGATTCCTGGGGAGGTATGGCAACAAATTCCAATCGCACCCTGAATGCCAAATGGTAACTTTCGTGGACTGGCAGGCGGTTGATGACGCTTACTTCGGCTACTCTTCTTGTCGGAGAAACTGCCATGATTTCAACTTGCGATACTACATAATAAATGATTAAAGAAAAGTAGAAAAATATAATTTCTGTTTGAAGAATTTAAAACAAGAAGGTTCTAAGAGTGTGATTTGAAATAATTATGCCTTTTCAGGAATCTCAATATTGCAATTAGATTAGACGCTACTTTATATCTACTGCACATTCCTAAACTTTGAATGAATTTAATTTTATTATTCCATATACTTTTCATAAATGACACTAGGCAAAACCTGCCTCGGACTAGATTATCTATTCAAGTCTCTTATATGAACTTGCTGCTACCGTTCAAAGGCGCCTCTTGTTTTGTTTTTTGTTCAAAAACTTTGAGTCCTGGAATCCCTTAGTAAAAAGTAATAGAGAAAACTTAAATTCATATAAAATAAATGAAACATTTGTGGGTTTCTTCTTACATCCGAACAACACTTCCCAACCATCACAATTTATTTCAATCTTCTTCCCATTGTAATCAATAACTTTTGGACAATCTCCAAAGTATAACTCGCTCACTTCTGAAAAGTTGTCAAAGCTGAATATCGCATTCTCCACTTTCACGTAATCGACTCGCTCAAAGCTGAAAATGTAGAAGAAGGTACAGGGTGTTATTACGTAGATACGGAGTGAGTGTATAAAAAAAATATTTTCTATGCCCTCTACTGTAGAATATAGTTCGAGTTTCTTTACTGTACTATAATTTTGACGTACCCGCGAAAACATTTTTCGACTAGTGAAATTACAGTTCACAGGCACAAAAGCATATCAGGATCAATTACTTCATGTAGTTTCAAGCACGGACAAGACAATTTAATGCAATAGAAGAACTCATAATTCTCAATTACCCATAATGGACTTGAATAAATAACTCGTCTATTCCACAAATTCCAGCGAAAATAGAATATTGTATATCTGTGTTTATTTTGTGTCTACGGACACCCCCATACCTGCATGTTTGATAACCTTAAAATAATATATTGCAGCTCGTTCCCTGGATTCAATATTTATAGTTTAAAAAATAAATACCAATTCTTACCTAATAGAGTTCACTCCAATTGAATCGAAATTCATTTTAGCTTCACCAAATTTGATTTTTAACTGATAGAAAAAATAAGATTAATGTTAGATTTCACCTAGATGGGATACCCGTCTCTTTCTTTTAACTTCTCGAAATCTCAAAGAAAAAGAGAGACGGGCATGATCAAGGATTC
>JAYRBV010016757.1:0-12298 GCA_036023255.1 Mitrocomella polydiademata
TTTTTTTTCACCTTTCCATTTTTAATATGTATGTCAACGGTTTTGTGTGAAAAAAAATTTTGGGTTGATTTTCCCTTTAAACAAGTTTGTGCATTATAGCATTTTCTATCCTTGAATATGTCATTAAAATACTGAGACATTTGATTATGTAGTATTCGCTCAATAATACTTTGGATATGGCTGGTAAGATGCTGATAGTTTTATAGTTGCTTTTTTCATTCTTTGAGCCTTTCTTGTGAACTGGTGTAAATACAGGATAATTTCAAAATATCAGGAAAGCTATTTGTTTCAATAGTTTTTTTGACATATATAGTTGGCAAATATATCAGAGTTTTCTTGATAATATTTACCGGTATATCTGTATCAAGTTGTGCTTTTGGTTTGAGTTTATTTTTTTTATTTCGTTTGTGAAATTTAAATTTCTTCTGATTTTTGAATTTGCTATTGATAGTTTTTATGCTAGGATGATTTTTGTACTCAGATACATGGTCACTAGTATAATATGAGTTTTTGAAATAGGTCCCGTTTCATCTGATGGGCGCTTTGGCAGGTCAAGGTTTTTTACTATAACTACTAAAGAATTCGTTTATAATTGATGCTACTTCATGGTCCAGATCGATGATATTTTATTTATTTTCACCTATCATCGTGATTTTTTCACTATTATGAGTATTTTCTGAAAAAAATGGTTTAATAGTTTACTTTTTATTGTCAGTGATTTTTTTATCGCTGATATTTTCAAAATAATTATTTTTCGATATTCTGAGTAATCTCACGCATTGGTTTCTTTGCTGTGTATAATTGGTTTTGTTTTCATTTGTTCTATCGTTGAGATACTTATTTCGCAGCCTAGATCGCATCATAATGGCTTTTCTCAGATCTCTATTCATGAAGGGAGCGTTGTTGCCTCTAACAGTTTTTCGTTTGATTGGTACTAGATCGTTTATTTTTGCATGTATGGAATCAAAATCATTTTTATTTATCAGTTCCTGTAATTCAAACGAAATGATTGTTTATTAAAGTTTTTGAAGTCTCTATATTTGATTTCTTTTGGTGGAGATTTTTGATACTTCGTTTTTAACAGCGACAGTCATTTTATGAAAATCAGATAATCCTGTTTTAATTAGTAAAGCTGCTCTGGAAACTTTTTAAATTTTAAAATTTGTTAGCATATAATCGCGATGCGTGTAGGGTTTTCTGGATTTTTGCGTGGAAGCTATTCTCTTGGCTGCAGATCAGATTTGGTGCAAAACATCCAAATAAGCGGACAGTAATATGGAATGCTGACTGACACTATGTACGAGATACACAAAATTGCAGCATGCTTAGAATTTAAAAATTTGCGGATTCGAAACAAAGCATTTATCTTTTGATTGGCCTTGTTACAAATTTCACCTATATATTCATTAAATAATAATTTATAATCAATATTCACACCAAGAAGTTTTACAGAAGTTGTACTATGGATATTGAAAAATTACAACCAAGAAACATAACCTGAAATTTCTCAGTATTGACAACCATTTCATTTAAACGAAACACCACTCGATGACAACTGGAACATCAGATAAAAGTTTCTGCAGAACAGCCTCAAATGAGATATCACAAGCATAAAGAGTGTTGTCATCTGCAAAATTACAAAATTGTGATTCGAGGTTGAGAAAAAACAGATCGTTGAATGATAAAAAAGATTAAAGAGTAGGGGGCCTAATACAGAACCTTGTGAGACGCCCAGCAAAATGTTAAGCCACTCACTGAAATGTGCACCAATACGGACGCGCATCTTTCTGTCAGAGAGATAATTTAACAAAAATTTGAAAGCATAATAGCCAAGACCGTAGGCTCCTAATTTTGCTATCAACAGGTCATGAGGTAAACAATCAAAGACCTTTGACAGATCCGTTAGTATGGTACCTTACAGCATTCGACAAGGTTTGTTGTCATGCTTGAAGTAAATGAGTAGAGCATATTGAGATGAAAAACGGCAACCTTGAAATGTATGAAGTTCTCAAATCGTCGGCCTTTTGACGTGATCTCAATAGACGTCAACGAAAAAATGTGACGTTATATTAAGTCAAAACCCTTGGCTTTCAGTGCCACCCTATAGGGTTAAAATATACAACAGGGGTGGTAAACCCGGGGTAAGGATACACAGAGTCAGAGAGTGTGAAAAACATGTCGCACACATCGCACAGCGTGATCAATGTCGCCAGATTTCTACACCCAAAAGGTGAAAATAAACCAACGGGTGGTACACCCAGTGTGAGGATATACAGAGTCAGACAGTGTGAAAAACATGTCGCACAGCGTGATCAATGTCGCCCAGATTTCTACACCCAAAGGGTGGAATTAGACACAGGGGTGGTACACCCGGGGTGAGGAACCACAGAGTCAGACAGTGTGAAAAACATGTCGCACACGTCGCACAGCGTGATCAAGTGTCGCCAGATTTCTACACCCAAAGGGTGAAAATAAACTCAGGGGTGGTACACCCGGGATGAGTTCATTGATCACGCTGTGCGACGTGTGCGACATGTTTTTCACACTGTCTGACTCTGTATATCCTCACACTGGGTGTACCCATACCACTGTGTCTAATTCCAGGTGAACCACCCCTGTTGTATATTTTAACCCTATATAGGGTGGCTTTCAGTGGCAGTGACTTAATATAACGTCACATTTTTTCCTTGACGTCTATTGAGATCACGTCAAAGGGCCGAATGGTGAAATGGTTAAAAAAGTTAAAAATATATATATTTTAAACGCACGAGAATATTTCTTTGTGCTTTGTACCTCATCCTATCCTCAGGTAACTTATAATAATAAATAATAATAATAAATTGGCAATGTATTTTAGGCGAGATTTATCGTCATAATTGCTTTTCTGAGGATCTTATTCATACGAGGTTTATCATTTAAACGAAGAAATTTCGTTTTCAAAAGTGCCGCTTTGTCTACAAAATTTCATAAAATCGTGTTCACAGTTGTTAAGGTTAGATGACAAATTTTCCTGAAATTTACAAGTTTCTAAATCTTTGAAATTTCTATAATTATATCTCTTAGCTAGGGTATCAAGTAGATTTGAGCATTGTATATATTAGTGAGTGATGATTAGCCAAATTCTACATATATATAACTAAATCGGATAATTCAAATACCAAACGAAAATCCAGGAAAATTGTAAAACGGTCTACCAAAGGTAGGTGTGTGGATCAAAAAGATCTTTTTACATAAGGAGGCATCCCTTGTACGCAATATACTTTAACCCAAAAACATTTGCAGACGTCAGCAGGGAACAAAATTCGATGTATTTCAAACTTCTTGAGATGATTAAAACTACTACAAATAAGTAGTTTCAGAAAACGGTTATTGTTTGATCAGTTTGCAACTACATCATTCACTGACCGCATTTTTTCAGCATACACATAAAAATCTGTCAGAACATTTGCATGATGAACTCAAGTGATAAAATCCTATCAGGGGAAAATGGAAAAAGTAAGTTTTTTTTGCAATAGCAAACTTTTTTTATTTGTTAAACGTCCAAAGAAAGATTACAATTGACACTCGTAAGCAAAAAAAAGAAGAAATAAATGTGTATGTGCTTATAAAGAAACATACATGTCAGCCAAGATTTTCTAATATTCCGTTCAAACAAAAAATAATAAAAAATTCATCAATTAATAGCAAAAGATACAAAAAGAAAAATATTTTGATCAACATAAATTACAAAAATCTAACAAATATAGTGAAATAAAAAGAAAAGAAAATAGCGTAAGACGGAAAAAGGAAATATTATGTTACAGAGAAAATAAATACACAATATGAATTGACAATGAAAAATGAGCCACTTTTGAGTAAATGCGGCTAAAATGGACTTCATATTTCTTTTGTTCGCAATTGTCATTTTCTGATCGGGAAGTATGGATTGTGAACTTTCGGTTAGTCAGCGATTGATGATGTGTAGCAATTAGTTTGAATAGTTATTACTGGAGCTGATGTCGTTGAATTGATAGTTATTTAGGTGTAGACGGCAGACATGATGTACTGAAATTAAAGGGAAGATTATGTATCATTGTTATACAAAATTAATAAATTCAATTCAATCTTTTTTCTTCATTCTGATAATTGGCTTGGAAAAGCGTACATCTCCTTTGCTAACATTTTAAGTGTATATGGAAGAGGTCAAATACTAAAAGAAATGCAATGTTGAAGAGCAGATTTTCAAATCACAATATATTTACTTTACAGAAAGAAATTTAGGCGGTTTAGCAGTAAAAAGTAGTAGTTAAGAGTAATTTGGTGTCGAGTTTCCAAAAAATACAAGTATGAAAAAAAAATACTCACGTCATCCAACGAAAATGATTTTCCTTGATAACTCAAGTATGATTCTACAAAGGAAAGATTGAAGATTGGATATTAACGTGGTCTTGGCTATTATAGTTTAAGGCTATTATAGTTTAAGGCTATTTTTACAAAGATAAATAGGTTTACATAAATCAAAGAGTGAATCTTTCTGTATTTGCGAAACCAAAAAGCCCATGCTGGCTAGTGAGATACTGTGAGAACAATCTTCAATAAGACAGTTGTTGAGTACTACTGGCCTTTCAATAACCTAACTTTCCGATTACGACACTCAGAGAAAAGAGGACATACCAAAAGAAGACTTGACTCTACAACAGATTTGGATGAAGTCGTCAATGCTAACTTGTCCCTTTTTGTTAGCATATCTGAGTGCTAATGAAGAAAGCACAGGTGTGCTCAATTTGAATCCAAGTTTAGAGAGTGCATCTAAAAAAATAAAAGGAGCGATGTTAAATAATACTGCAAATCTTCCTTAACATATGTACCGTAAAATTTTAAAATCTTCGTTTCATTCAATCGTATTTTTGTTGTTGTGTTACCTCGCAACTCAACAGCACTCATGTCACCACTTTTGTCCTTATCGTATTGCACAAAGTTGGTCTTGTAACTCATCACAGTGATCCACATTAATCTGAATTCGTCATAATCCAACTTGCCATTTCGATCACGGTCAACCATAGCTACCATACTCCGGCACGCTTCCAAACTGAAATCTTTGCCACCCATTTCTAAAGAATTAAAAAATCTTTCCACAAATCAGACTGGACAGTTATTTCTAATGGCTGCGTAGAATAAAACTATTAGCAGTAACATCCAAATATTGTACCTTTCTTAAATGCCGAGTTCAATATTGCATTCAATTCAAAGGCATCGATTTCTCCATCGGCTCCAGCGACTTTTTCAAAAAATGGGCGGAATTTCTGATCAAAGCTATCCTTTTCTGAGCTTGTCAGCTAAAAATGTAAGAAAAGGATGGTTAATTACTGAACGAGGAAACAAAACTAGTTAGAAATAAGATAAACTTAACGACAGCGTAAATTCACATACTGTCTTTGGTTTGAGTTCAATTTGAGTCTTGGTATCCATAGACCTAAAATAGAAAAGAGGCTATTAGGACAAGAACAGTTAGTTTCTTTACATATCTGATTGATAGTGATGGGAATGAATTTACGTAGTCTAGAATTCTCTAGAATCAAAATAATTTTGTCGACGATGTACCTTTCATTCTCTTTCTTAGAGGGACTAACGGTTTTTGCCCTTGGGCGCAACGCCTGCAAGTTTCTATTTTCTCTGTTGTTATTATCATTGGTGGTAGGCGCTGTTTGCGCTCTAGGCCTATTCGCTTTGTATTGATGGTATGAATCACCGTTGGCTTTTCGTCGCAAACGCTTTTCACGTTGGGTCTCCGTTTGGTGAGAGTGGTATGCACCCATTGGTATCAAAGAAAACACTAACAAACATCTGCAAATAAGTATGGCGCAAACTCCATTTTGTTCCTTTTACTACTTTTTTCAGGAAGAGAAACGAAATCAAATCGAAAATGGTCGAAACAATAAAACATGTATCGTATGGAAATACTTGTATTGAGATGATTCATGAAAAAATAATGTATCAACTGTGAAGTCTTTAAAAATTCATATTAATTCAATATTTATTGTGGAATGACAGAAAAAGCATATACCACAGTTCATTTTGTATTCTGCCATGATTTTAAGCATCTATCAAATAGAAAGGCATTATTTTTCGCATAGCACCAAAAATGACAGCCACAGTTGTGAAATTCACTAACATTCTACCCACAATACACTGTCAAACAAACTATAATTCATTTAATAAACAATAACAAATCTCATGCAAAAAAACTTTTTATTAACTTCCTATTTCGAAAGGAAATTTAGACTTTTGAAGGAACATCGCTGCGAATGAACTAAGTAATGAAATCAACACTTACCCTCCTGAATGAGCCTTTTCAGAGAACATTCGAAGAATGAAATCTCCTTCCTCATTATTTTTGAACGTTGAAGGTATAATGACGTACTCTCCAGGCACAAATGAGAATCGACCAGTTACTTCACGGGAGTTAACAAAATTGTGTGAGCGGGCGTGTGATTTGTGGTACAAGAAATAATCCTTACTTAACCGGTCATCTGACATGTACTCATCCTTGTCGTCTTCAAGCTAAAAAGATAAAAGATAAATCTCAAATCCAAAAGTACTCACTTTTAATTTTTTTTTCAAGGTGGAGCTTAGAAATTGGCAAAATATATGTTAAGTACGATAAAAAGTAGTACGGCAATTTAACGAATTTTAAGTGTTTTTTTTTCTGTATTATCCTCACTCTGAATCACACCCTTCTTAGTATCGTCATTGCTATTAATTTTAATGACTAACTTCCCTGGAAAAAAAATCACCAAAATCACCAAAGCAAAGCATATCATTATAAAAAAATGTAGAGTTCCTTCAAACCTTGTAAACAGAAAAACCAATTGTAAGATTTTGTGCTCCAACTCGTTTTTGTTTTCGTCTTCCTTTTTGAATGAGACCAATGACAATGGTACAATTATCAACATCTTCGTCATCATCAGGATCTTCCAATTTCACACTAAGAAGAAAAAAAAAATCATATTTTTTCATATTTAGATATTTTTGATGATTACTGATGATGACTGCTTGTTTATGCAGTCGAATAAGAAAGTCTCTTTGATTCTTTTTTAATTTAACAATATGAAACTTCTGGTCATTTTATTTTTAATATTTACATATATATTTTAACTACATTAGAACAAACCATAAAAAAACTGGGTCTTATACCACCTGGAAGGAAAACAATTCCTATCCATTTAAGTTATTACTTGATAAAATCAGATTTAAAACAGGTTATTTGATAATTGCCACCCACCGAGAAGCAACAGATTAAAAGATTGTCATTCTTGGTCAAATTTTTTAGAAGTTTGATTTAATCTTTATTACTGTTTTCTAGTTAAAATAAAAAGGATATTTTTAACAAGATAACTGTGAGTATTGATGAAGTCTTAAAATAAATACATACATGTATTGAGGATTATTGTGAAATGTATCTGGGAAATTTCTACATCCTCCGGCTGAAACATGGGATTGCCAGGTTCCTTGATTAATTTGCATTTCCCATCTTTTCCTGTCTGATTCACCAGCAGAATCAGGGCTCAACATGCACACCTCCACTTTGGTGTAGGCAGAACAGAAGTCAGAGAAAGCCATCCTTAATAAGAAAGTTTAATAAAGTTTTAAAAAGTCGAAATACTTTTTTATAAATTTTTGAATCTTTTAAAAAGTAGAACGTGTTCAATTTACCAAAATTCACCATCATCATCATAGGACAGGTTCAACTTCTTCTTGTCACTCTCAGAAAGTGTTTTCCATTCATCAGATCTAAGCAAGCAATTGAGATTTATTTTTAAAATTAGTTAAATACAGTTTTTTTTTGACTGCAATAGCGGTGGTAAAAATAAGTTTTGATTTTCAAATAAATAGAAATAAAAACTGCTTATTCAATTCCAAACAAAAAATGAAGTTTCTTACTCGTCACTCCAGGCACCGTTCCATTCACGCTCATTTCCCCAAGGATTTCTTATGCGAATTAATTCTACATTTTTGACCTGAAAATAAATAAAGTAACTTGTTAAAACTTTTCCTTTGGAAATGAAAAAACACAGAAAACTTGAATTGAAATTTACTTTGGAAAAACCAAATTATTGAGAACATGTTTTTGGATGGCCAATCAAGGACCACAAATACAAAAAATTGAATAATCAACCTGAGACCAAAATAAAAAGCTACTTTGTTTACAGAAATTGGCTGGGTGAATTTTTACCCGCCCACCCGGTTGGCACTGAAAGCATATCCTGAAACTCTGAAAGATAGTAAACTTTACAAAAACAAGAGTTTGTTCCTTACCTTATTTACTGCTGTTATGGTGTAAGCATGTCCCTTGATCAAACCATTGTCAAGTTTTGCCTCAATTTCATTTGGTTTAGCTTCAATTGAACAACACATCAAAGACTGACGTTCTTGTGCTTTGATCAACAAAGTGAAAAATTTGTTTGGCGGTTTGCTGGTGTCAAATGTTTCAGTAACACCACCAGTAAAATCCTCCATAGCTTCACTTGTTTGGCCACCTTTCAAGGCTTCATACGAACCACACAATCTACAAGGTTGAAGTAGCATGTTTAAAAAAAGTTCATTTTAATTAGTACCTGGCAACTTTGCACATAAAACACCACAATACACTTTTTAACACCAGGGATCATTAACTTGCAACACTTACTTTGCATAAGCCTTTTCTAACAAGGCAGACCAAAATTCATTATTTTGAGCAGAGTGGAGGAACACAAGTTTGTTGTTATAAGTTGGGAGACGATCATCAACAACAACCTCTTCCCATCTTCCGTATTGCCAGAATCTGAACCTAATCAAACCACAATAATCACTAGAATCAAAGTTCTGGTCTGGTGGGACAACTTGGTATAAAAGACCCTCATATTGACACAGAGCAGCAACTGCAGCTAACAACCAACAATCTCCTAGCATTCCTTGGGTGATGTCAAATCTACTAGCTCCACCGACAAACATTTTTGGATCACTAACTATTTCCTGAAATAAGTGTACACAGAATTCATTTCACACAAAGGGGTTTTTTGAACAAAAACAAAAAGATTCCAGAAGCATATTATATTATTAATCCACTATATTTGGACCCAAATTCCTAAAGACATCCCCCTCTTTATAAAAATGTGTAAATACAACAATATATATACAGTATTTACCTTAGGACGTTTCCAAACAAATGGTCGTGGAGGTTTTTTTGAGAAGAACATAGACTCATCAACAGCAGGAAAATCTGGATCTTCAAATAACACTCCTTCTTTTAAGCAGTGTTTCTTTAGGTCTGCATAAGAGACACCACTATGAGGAACTGCATCAGCTGGCTTTGCATTTGCGCTGAGTGTTGCATGTGCTCCACCCAAATGATAGCCAGTTTTTCCCTGAGAGGAATAAACTTTCCTAGTTGCCATTACTTTTTATCTGTAACTAAATGAAAAATGTGTTATTTTATCAAATCATTTTTCTTCAGACAAAATTTGGGATACTGTAGGAGTTAAATTCAATGAAAAGTACAGTATATATATATATTAAAAAAAAAGAATCATTACTTTATACATGTAACATGATGCCTTTGATCGACTTTACTCATGAAAAACATCTAATCCTCTCAACTACAGATAATTATACAATGTAAAACAAGTATATTTCATAAACTTCTATTTGGATCTCCTCATAGTTACCCAAAATTGTTGAATAATTTAATTCCCCATTTCTTTAAGTAAAAATATAGTAATAATATATCTGTATATTGTTCTTTAAAGATTTAAACTATTTTGGTAAGTTTCACTGTATTCTACTTTTTCTTTAAAAGAAAAAAGAAAAAATTCTCCACACCCTCCTAAATTTATGCATGAAACAAATTTTGAACTGACTCAAAAAGACAATATTGACCAATATGTCATAGATCTATAGAATTGAATAAATCATTTTAACAACCTGTAGGTGCTAGGAAAATATATATTCAACAACTCGATAATCAATTTTGCACAAAATATATATTTCTTTGAAAAAATTTAAGAACAAGAAGTTCTGAAAAACGCACATAGTTTTTTTCTGAAGCACTAAAGCTGGTTCCTATCTGTAAACCAGTTACATAATGTTCTCTTTTTTATGAGATCAAGTCAATTAAAACATCAGCTAATAAGTTTCTTATCGTACCCTTATCTGGAGAAACTGCAAAGGGGTTATTTCAGGATTTATAGCGAATAACATTTTTAGTACCAAAGATTGAGTTTTTAAAACATTTAAATCGTAGCATCGGAGAACTCACCACTCACCATGATAAGGTTGATGCACCAGAGGAAATTTTTAAATTTGGACATCCTAAGTTTTCGCTTTAGATGATTTATTCCTAACCTCAAAACATCACAAAGGAAAAAAGTTGTAGAAGTTGTATAGTGTGTAAAATAAAAAAGATCCCAGAAGTTTATCCATGTTGAAACAGAATGGTTTGGGGGAACTTCTTCACAAAATTGAATAGAAATGGATACCAAAAACATATTTTAAAAATGTCTGAATATCACGACGGATGATCCGATTGCAGATATGTGCAAGATAAATTTATAAATAAATTTATACAGCTGTCTCACACCAAGTCCAATAGGTTATTATATATAGTCTTTACCATCTCATTAAAAACATAAGCGAAGCAATCTATAAACTGTCTTCATCACAGAACATTTATATTCGTTGCCTGTTCTATTCGAAAATTAAACTTTAACTTCAAACTTCATTATTAAAAACTAAATACCGAAATAGTTTGAAATAGTGACATACTGTAGCTGCAACGAACGAAGATTAACGTCCAAGATTTTTTGTTTGTATATACAGTAGACTAATAACAGTGATAAGAGAGACAGCATCAGCTATAAACCGTTATTAAACAAAAGACAGGAAAAGCTGAATCCCAGTGAGAATCTTTTGAATGAGATGAATACACTCTCCATTCAGTCCGAGTAAGTACATGATAATCAGAAACCAGTTCAAATATAATTCGCTGTCTAAATGGTCACTGATGTCTTGCTGGACAAGCTCACGAAGCTGTCATGTTTACACTGCAGAGCCATTATCGTGGCGGGCGTCTGATATGATGATGCTAGAAGTATTAAAAAGAACTCTAATATAAATGATTAGCGAATTAGACACACCTCTGCCCTTTGTTATTGTGAAGAATAGACGCACAAGACTGTGGAGATAATATAAGCTCGTTTGCTTTCGAAACTACTGTCATGGAAACTGAAGCAAAGTTTTTAAATGAACAGATTAGAGATATACTATACAAACGCACACGATAAACCACACGCAAAGATTCGTTATGCTCTGTGTAGCATCTATTTAAAATGGTTAAAAGCAAACCCTGATTCGTCAGACCTTAATAAAAACACATTTGTATAAGACAACTTAGTCTGATTTGCATCGAATAAGACTATAAAGACAACTCCGTTTTCGCATGTATGCAAATCAGACTGAAGTCTAATAAGCAAACCCTAACCCTACACCACGGTTGTTTGAAGGCCTTAAAAATTTATTGTTAGAAATCGATCGAGAACGCTAAAAATGTTTTTTTTCTATGGCTTTTGCTGTACAAATTTTAGCAATCACCACTAGCAATTTTAATCAAAATAATAACATTCCGATCTTATAAAGTAATATAAATGTATAAAAATGTATGTACCTTGCCAGATATGAAGACTGAATTGTTGATATTTTCTAATCACCCACCCTACACTGATAAACCTGGCAGAAAATACATTATAAAAACACAGAATATTTTGATATTTCTTTCTTGTTTCTCTGTGTTCTCGCCAATTTCAAACGTAACGTGGCATTTTTATACTAAAACACACAATAATGAAAAACGCGATAGAATAATTGTAGCCATGCCGTCAATTTCCTTCTGGGTAATTACCGAACACTTACTGCACCCAAAAGTGGAATTGATGCACGACGTCACAAAAGAAAAGAAAACAACAAGTAAATAGAATAGCGTAGCTTTTAAAAACCCTTGAGCTAACGAACACTTATGAATATTGTCAAGTCAATTAATTTATTGAATGACGAACGTAGTGGATTGAAAGTATGACATTCCAAACTTCAGTAATCGACCGTCTAGCCTGTGCTCGTTTGGCCCAAAAAGCTTCTGGAAAATGCAGTGCGCATGTGTCAAAATCAAAATGTCAATTAAAACATTCGTTTGTTTGTTATCGAATAATTCTGATGTCAGCCGGCTTTGTATCGTTTTCCTAATTATGCGTTCCTCATGATTCTTGAGGAAGAAATTCAGGTTGGGATGACT
>JAYRBV010016768.1:0-12295 GCA_036023255.1 Mitrocomella polydiademata
CCAGCCATTTAATTTTTGAATACGACTCCTTGTAATTAGTTTAACTGAATTTGGCAAATAAATAATTATCTATCTATTATCTATCTATAACATTTTAAACAACATTTTTTAAAGAATTAAAGCGACGCGATAGAACAAGTAAAGCTATTTGTTTCGCTTTCTTTTATGAACATAAAAATCCTATTTATATCTCATAAAAAGTATCTCTTTGTTTTCTTTTCCTTTCTTTCTCATTCATTAATTATCTTTCGTTCTATTCGTTTTTTCTTGTTTTGACGTCATAAAAAAAACATGTATCATATTTATTAAAGATCTCGCCATGCTTTCATAAAATTCTTCATTCGCAACAACTTCATGAATTCGTGTTTCTTGAGTGTGTCATTGCGTTGAGATGGCGACGAATCAATTTAAAGGGAATGGTGTTTCTAAGGAATTGAGAACCTTTTTATCATGGGGAAAGTAGGCTGTAATTGGGTATAAAACGAAAGATGTCAAGGAAAAAATATTGGTTGTGGAAATTTGGTGTAAAACTTGTGCAAAGCATGCTGAAAGATTGAAGTCAAGGTTAAAGGAGCTGCCGCAAAATTACGTATTCACGATATCGCACGCCAAGATTTTATGGCGAGCGCACGTCTAAACGCTAATTGTAAATTATGGCGTGCGATGACCACACGCAAGCCTTTTTATAAGAAAAAGTACAGTAGTTTTTTCCTGTTAACATTTTGAAAATGCAATGCAAAATTTTAAGTTTCCTTTTATATTTTTAATTCGCTCCTTACAGACGAAAGAAACTGGCTTAAAAAATGATACCAGTAGGACTGGTTCTCTTTTTGCTAGGGAAAATGACCATGGTTGCTATGCAAAATTTTAAGTTTCCTTTTATATTTTTAATTCACTCCTTATAAGACGAAAGAAACTGGCTTCAAAATTATACCAGTAAGACTAGTTCTCTTGTTGCTAGGGAACATGACCATGGTTGCTATGCAATGATAGAAAGATCGAGAGAAAAAATCGCTCGCTGTCTACGCGTCAGTATTTTTTAATAGAAATGATTCAAGAGTTTCCACGTTTCCCTCTTAAAATAGTTTATAAGATAGTTTATTACCTTTTAAGTGAGAACAATATACATCAGATTTACATGATGTCATGACTGCATTAATTTTACGGTCAACGAACCAGAAAATAATTTATTTTTGAATATTCATTTCCCCATAAAACATACTTATAATTTATTCAATGAGCTAGAATCATTGGTTTGGTTTGGCTCGTTGATTCAAGGAAATGCTTTTCATGAGCATGAAAGCAATTATCACCCGTGTTGGTTCAAAATAAATGATATATAATTACTTATGACACCCGCTTTAAGAAAGAATTTGAAGCATATTTTGAATAGAATCCCCTTCAAAGCGCTTCCTTTTTGTAAAAAAGAGTTTAATTTAGAAAGAAACGTGTTGGAAAGAGTTTCTTTAATTCTACAACTTGTTTCAAAGAGTTTTACTAAAACGCTTTTTCTTTTATAAAAGAACAATTCGCGAAGCGGTTACGTTTGCACCGTTTCGTTTAATTTCAACACTTTAGTTTTGAGACTATCCCTTATTGAGTGATTACTCTCCTTACTCTGATATTTGCATGCTAATTTCTCTCTAGGTCTGTTAAAACATCCTTTGAGTGCACTCTACTCCAAAATTTGAGTATATTCTGTGCGCGGGATTGAAAGTTATCAATGTTTTGCTTTTTTCTTTTGTTCTGAACCGCGTTTTAAGCGCATTTTAGAATTTTGCCGTATTTCATTAACAAAGATGGCGGCTGCGTATGCAAGGAAAACCGTCGAATAATTTTTGTTTCCACAGATGAATTTTTTTATTTTTTTTTAAATAGCCATTAGTTGAGACCACTCACAAAAAAGGTGAACATCCTTACTGCAGTGGAGGAGTAAATTGAGGAACAAATATGTTACCGTGTAACCTCCTTTAGGGGCACATGACATGTAAAACTAGTGATGATGATAATATTTTCCTGTATTTTCCTAAACAGTTGTTCTTTTTTTGTCCCCTTTTTCTGTTCTATTTTCCTGTATTATTTTGACCATTGAAAATGGGAGGCCTGAAAGTGTTTGTTATTTTTTTGCTCAGTTTTGAATAAGACGCCACAAGAAAGTATCTTAAATACTTTCATCGCCAATGTTTTTTTTTCATTTAGTACAGCTTACTGATTTTTGTCACTTCTTTAGAGTTGATAATAACCTCACAATGATAGAATGGATGGTTACCTAGAGGTAATTTAAACTATGTCAGAAGCTGTTTCTGTTGCTGCAAATAGCTCTCCCAGGTAATTATTTGAATATATAAGTACTACAGTATACTACACATTGGTTCCAATACTATTTTTTAAATATTAATGTTGAAAATTTCTTTTACAATGTTGTAGAAATACTTTGAAAATCTTAATAAATTTTTCACAGTATTATATGTAATATATATATACTAGCTGTATAAAAACCAGCGTCGCAAGACACTGAAGAGAGACTGCTTTCGCCCGTTGTTTAGGACACACGCCCTTTCAGGCTTGTCTTCCAGAAAAATAAAAAAATTAAAAAGAAAATTTTTAATATAATAGAGAAACAAAAAAAAAATTATATTTAAAAAAAAAAAATTGAAAAAATTGAAATTGGAAAATTTTAAGATTATTTTTCGAACAGTTTGGCTACCATTTCGAAATGCGTACAAACATAGAAAGATACAGAAAACGACTTTTATTATATAGACTAGCTGGTAAACCAGCGTCGCAAGGACGACCATCGTTAGAACGCGCGCCCTTCAGGCTTACTTTTCCAGAAAAAAAAATTTGGAGAAAAAATGAGAAATCAATGAGAAATCAAAACTAGAGAAATATCACAATTTTCGCCGCTCCACCATTATGGATTTGAAATGTGACACACTGACAGACAAAATAGTGCTTTTATTAAGATAGATTAATTTATTTGGTTTGCTCTATAAAATTGTATCATTAAAACCGTTGAAACAACACTAGTTTCATAAAAAACTTATTATAGAAAATCTTGGGTCGAGTGATGGCAAACCAACATATTTTTACGGACAGCCTCACTAACTTTGTGAATCACTAACCTAAGTGTCACTATACTCTAATTACTGACACCCTAAAAAAATCCTGTATCCATCACCTGGTATGTGCAAAATCAGTTTATAATAACTTTTTTTGTATGTCTTTTATTTGAACTTTTCAATTGTTTCCAGTTTATGGAGTTTTAATCCAACTTTAAAAAGTACTAAAATTACTACTTGCACGCACAAAAATCTTCAGGGAAAGACTGTACTATGATTTTTTTCTTACTCTTTTCAGATCCAAATACTACCAGCTGCAATGTAAAGGTACTAACAGTAAAGATTATTTTAAAAGTATATACAGTACCAGGGCAGTATCCAGAGGTATTTTGCTACCGTTGATCTGAATGTGATTCCAAATTTCCATCCCAAAAACAATTATAATTGTCCTGAAAAGCTTTGAATTACAAAATATCTTTATTCTACTTGGCTATTATTTCCGACCGTATTGACGCTGGGAAGTGTGTCTTACAGTTATCTAGGCACCATTAAATCCAAAATTTCCCTGAGTGATGTCAATAAATAAGTTTACCAAAAAATGGTAAACTCTGGATACTTTACTGTATAGTACAATAAGTAATAAATAAACATCATTAGAAATATTGATTTTAAATGTCTGTCTTTTTTTATTTTATATGTCTGTCTTTTTTTATTTAGTAATACGTGCAAAGCTAAAATCAGGTGGAAGCTTTTTCTGTAAGTTATGGTGATTTCTATGGTGTTTTTTACTGTACCTTTGACATGCTGTACAGGCTTATTTCTAGGGAATTAAACTGCTACTGTTTTTAGTTGAAAGGTTGATGAGTTTAATACAAAGGCCACGCAGCTTCAGCTGTAGAGCAGATCCCTGGTTGGGGCAGCCCTGTGAATCCAGGTCGGCATTGCCGACCTATTAAAACGCTAGGTCGGCTTATTTATGCCGACCTATTTTGCCAGTGAAGTCGGCATATGCCGAGAAAAAGATGTTTCAAGGTCGCCGAAACCATAAAATTGCCGACCTTTAGTAATGTTGTGAGTCTCGCCAAAAGCTAACTTAAGTAATTGATTGATGTACGTACATAAATGTCATCGCAAAAAACTGATATGAGATCTTTGCCAATTGCCGAGTGTGGTTGGCGGGGAACAACAAGACCGGTCTTGGGATAACTTCATTCAATTAAACAGCGTATATAAGAATCTTTCGACCTGAAAAGAAATATTTGCCTAAATTCAAGCCTAGGTCGGCAAAAATTTGCCAGCTTTTACTCTGGATTCACAGGGCTGTTGGGGGGAGGGGGACATTAATATCTGAGGCTGTCAGACACCTCCAGAATCACTAATAGCTAGTTGATAACCGCTATTTCAAGTACTGTGACAGTAGCACTGTACCCTTAGGAAGCAAAAAACTACCTCTATGTACCCTTTATTGCCCCTCTAATTTTCAATTTTTTATTTCTCTACTCCAGCTGGAAAAGGAGATCATTATGCTGAACTGGTTGTTGATGGGGAACCTCCAAGGAAAACAGAAATTGTCAGGAAAACACAAGAGCCAAAATGGGATGAACTATTTACAGTGTATGTGATTTTATTTCTCAAACTTTATATATTGTTCTTTAAAAATGTATTCTTCTTTGTATGAAGCATGTTCTAATAAAGATTTGAAATAACAATGTGTAAATACATACTCTTGTTGGTAATCATATCAACTGCTCACAATTTTCACTCCTTTTTTTAAAGTATAGTCATACTGAATGCAAAATATTTCTACTATTAGGCTTGTTACGCCATACAGTGTCATAGAGGTTCGGGTGATGATCAAAATTTCTCTGAGAAGCGACCAGGTTGCAGGCAGCACAAAGATTGATCTTTATGAACTTTTAAAGCAACATGATGGAAAATGTTAGTGAAAATCACTTTTATCAGGCTGTAAATTTTATATCTGTCTCACCCCGTAGGATATGAAATACATCCTATCATTTACAGATACAAGTACAGTATACAGTAGATCTATGGTTAATATCCTACATTCTCATATTATATATAAATATATAGATCTATATTTTCATTGATATGATTACTGTAGTCTTAAAAAGACTTGTATAGATTTGTCTGTAGCAAACTCTTTTGAAGGGAAAAGCTACCTCTGAACCTCTGAATATGATAAACTGATTTTCTTCTTTTCAGTAAGCAAAGTTGCACAGAAATTACCTTTGAAATTTGACGACAAAGGCATTGAAAAAGCTAGTGGTGATATTGATTTGCTCTTTGACAACTTAAAAATTCCAATGGCGGAACACCCACCAAGGCAAAGGTAACTATAAGTAAAATATTTTGTTTTTATTGTTTTATGGCGCAAGCAGTGTTCATTAGCAGTGTTTGATGAGCTGTATTAGCTAGCAGCTAGTACTATTTACGACTTTGTTTATTTTAGCAATAATGGTATGCTTTCGGTGCATCCACCAAACTCTTCGACGGCATCTCTTTCTAGTGCAGGATCTACTGGCTCTAATACAAATGTATCAAATACACGGAGCAGCCCTGTAGTACCAAGAGAGAATAATCAGCCACCAGCACCACAACGACCACCTGGTCCAAGTGTAAACAATGCTCCCTCATTAATTGCAGGTAGATGTTTGACAATGAAAATACTATTTTAGCTTTATTTTACTTTGGATTTGAGGTTTTCAAATAAACAAACAGCAAGTTTACTTTACATAAAAGTGACCCCTCATAATTGGTATAGTCACAGTACAAATTTATTTTTGTTGTTTTCATAGCACCAGCTAGACCACCACCTCCAACAGGTCCAAGAACAGTTTCAAGTGATGGTGATGAGCCTTTACCGCAAGGGTAAACATAATGAATACTTACTCCTCCTAAAGCTTTTAACATGCCTAGTCTATGTATACATATTTTAATCTGTCACTTTCATGTAATTTTTCAGTTGGGAAAGAAGAACAGATCAGTACAATCGAGTATACTATGTGGACCACTCAACTAGATCAACTCATTGGGAACGTCCGAAGCCCTTACCTACTGGGTAAGTCAACCTTTTTTTCAAGGGAACAGGAGCAAACATGATTTTTTTGTCTTGTTGGAAGGTGTACAGTATTTGTAAATTTTTTGTTGGCATTTAACACTGAGCGAGAATATTTGAAAGTTTTCCTGTTTGTGACGAGGGAGTGTTGGGAGTTTGTAGGATTTATTTTTCCCAATGTAGCAAAAAAAAACTTAAGCTCCTGATAAAGAAATGGTTGATATCCTCTTAACATTATAAATTTAGTTGGGAAATGCGTGTTGATGGGCGTGGAAGAACGTATTATGTTGACCATAATACACGAACAACGACCTGGCAAAGGCCAACTACTGAATCAGTTCATGCATATAATCAATGGCGCCAACAGCAAGCTACAAATCTCAATACTGAGCAATCACAATATGAACAGAGGTTCTTGAATATGGTAAAAAATTTACATTGTTACATTTAAGAAAGTCTGCTCAAAAATTAATACATTGATTCCCAAAATAAATTTCCTTATTATTTTCCTTGAAATTTTCTTTGCTTAAAATGACTAGAAATGAAATTCAGTTCAATAAGTTTATGGTAATTTCACAGAATATGGAGACAACTCAACCTGACTCCAACGATCCATTGGGAGCTTTACCGACTGGATGGGAGAAACGCACAGACAAGTCCGGAAGAGTTTACTTTGTCAATCACTCTACACGTGTCACTCAGTGGGAAGATCCTAGAGTTTCGGGGTAACAACAGTTTTCTTACTTTTCCATAGATAAAATTTCGGTTTTCGCGGTTTCTATTGTTTTATAACAATAACCTATTGTTTTAAACAATTGAAAATAACCGCGACCGCGAAAATTGATCCACGCAAGGTAAGTTTTAAATATTTCTCTAGATTAAAAATGAAAGATTCCTTCCAATACCATCGTTTTTTAACAATGTATATCTTTATATGAACTATTTAGATCAACAGCTAATCAACAGCCACTTCCTCAAAACTGGGAAATGAGATACACATCTGATGGCATTCCTTATTTCGTCGACCATAACACAAGAACGACATCATTCAATGGTAAACTTACCATAACTTCCAGTTTAGTTCCAGCTCTGAGAGGAGAGTAGGGTCGAATAGATTATGGGAAAATGAATCACATGATGTATTTTAACAAATCACCTTTTTATCATTACATAGAATTCTAGTAAATTTGTCACTAGAGTGTTCGCGGTTTCTATGATGACTATAGATTTTTCTTTAACTTGTATGTTTTATCATTTCAGATCCTCGAACTGGGCAACCTGCTTTGAAGTAGGTTAACATTCACTAATTTCTATGAATACCAGATCTTTTGTCTCATGAATATTTCCATTATTAATCAAAGTTATTTTTATTTTTTTAGTCCTGGTGGCGCTGTTGCATACCAAAGAAGTTTCCGCTTTAAATTGATGAACTTCCGACAACTATGCTCAGTATGTTTACATCACCTCTACTTCTTCTTTGTCTACCTTCTCTCTTTTCATTTTTAACATGGTTGTATAAACTTTTCTCTCTTTTCTAGGCTAATCAACTACCATCACATGTAAAAATAACAGTTTCAAGAACAAATGTCTTTGAAGACTCTTTCCAACAGGTTTTACTTTATTTACACTTTTTGAACAGCCTATCCTAACCTTTGAAATATATGTGGACCTAGAAAGGTACGACTTCTTCTTTTTTTTCTTTAGCTTATGCGAATACCTCCACACGATTTACGAAGGAGATTATTCATCAACTATAAAGGAGAAGAAGGCTTGGATTATGGAGGTGTAGCTAGGGAATGGTTTTTCATGTTATCGAGAGAGATCATGAATCCCATGTATTGTCTCTTTGAATACAGCAGCGGTACTGGTTCCTACACACTACAAATCAATCCTGGTAAGCTTTGTAATCATGTCGTTTGTACTTCAAAGAACTAAATTTCGAACACATTTTTAATTTTTGCGGATGGCTTTAAAATAACAAAAATAAGTTGACTATAAGTAAAGTAAATAATTTCGCGATAGAAAAACCGCTAAATCCTCGAGATTTAGTCCTTTAAAAGATTTTTGACTCTCACTAATCACGCAATTTGATATTTTAGCTTCATATGTCAATCCGGACCACTTGGAATATTTTAGATTCATTGGTAGAGTTATTGCTATGGTAATAAATCTATATTTTTTAAATCTCCTTCCGTATTTAGTTTTACTATTAACTTAAGAATTATTACCTTTAAATTAATTACCTTTTTTCTTGCATATATTCTTTTAGGCATTGTATCATGGAAAATTTATTGATCGTGGATTTAGCATGCCTTTCTACAAAATGATGTTAGGGAAGAAATTAACAATTAACGATATGGAATCGATCGATAACGAAGTTTACCAATCCCTTCTATGGGTGAAGTAAGAATCTTGACTTCTTAATAAAGTTTGCTTCAATTTGTTTATAGAGCTATATCTTGTATTTTCAAAGGGAATGGTAGGAAGCGTCTGACAGTCTGATTTAGTAATTCTTAAGCTCATTGTTTACTTGAATGTTGTTTTTATGTTTAGAGAGAATGATATCAATGAGTGTAACCTAGATTTGGTGTTTGCGACAGATATGGAAGTTTTAGGGGAAATCACCGAACATGAATTGAAAGAAGGAGGAAAGGATATCGAAGTTGTTGATGATAATAAATTAGAATATATCGAGTAAGTCATTTGGTTTTTGTACGAATTAAAAAAAATAATACGTTTCTTTCTGCGATAATTCATTTCCCTTAATTAAAATTTTCTAATTTTGGCATATTGTAACATCTATTTGTAAAACTGTTACACGTGACGGGAAAAAAATCAAAGTCAAAAATATGCTTCTGTATGTAATAATATTTTTAATGTCTACTTTAGATTATTAACAGAATGGAGATTCAAACGTGGTGTAGTAGAACAGACGGAAGCTTTTCTCAAAGGATTCAATGAAGTACTGCCTATGTATTGGCTACAAAACTTTGATGAAAGAGAACTTGAGGTAACGTTCTACCAACTTTATACAAAGTGTTTATTCGCATGAGTTAAAATTAAACAAGAGCCTTATAGACTGAAGGTCAGCCCAAGTAGAGTAATACTTAAAAATTATAAAATGCCATCTCTAAAAATCCTAGCAAGGGAAAGACCTGATCAATCAAAAATAAGCATAATGTAATAAATATGTAGTATATCGATCATGTTTTTAATTTACGACCATTGCAAAAACTAAACTTTAAATTAACAAAATGAGTTGGTGGACACCTAAAGTACAATTTCTTAGTATGGTAGAAAATATATTTTTTATCCTTATTTTTCTGAGAATTTCAAGAGCATAACATTCTGCGAGTTTTAAAAAGGAACAATTATATTTCTGGGTGCAGTGGCTTGATTATTACTAGTAATCGTATGTTTTGGAGTGCAATTAACGATGAATTCGTTGATTGCATTGATTCATCGTTAATTGAACGATAAGGCATACAGGGCGACATCTGTACATCTATGGGTGTAGGATTTATTCTAACTTTATAATATGCCCGTACACACCCGTACTATTAGTAGTACATTTTTTTTATTGAAGTCTGTACAGTATATACTTGTTTTTTTTGTTTTTTTTGGCGTTATTAAGCATTAGATCGTTACATGGTGTCCTGAAATTTCCTTGTTTTTTAGAAATTGTCCTGGAATGTCCTGGAATTTAGTTTGAAAGCTGCATTTTTAAAAAAAGAATCGATAATTCAATATTTGTTTTAATTTTAAACTTTTCTTGATTGTTTTAGCAAAACTCTGCTTCAATTTTTGGTCCTGGAATGTACTGGAATTTTCTTCTTTTTTTCAATGTTGTCCTGGAATGTCCTTGATTTTACTTTAAAATGTCCTGGAATGTCCTGGAATTTAAAAGTTTTTTTGGAGTGGTCACCATGCGTGGGTCGCTCAGGGTCGTGTAACCACGGGAAGGTGCGCAGTAGTCCAACATCAGATCTCACATGTACGACAATAGAAGTTTCCCTTTGAAACGATATAATATGGTCCAGACTTCACCGCTCTTCTTTGTTAGGACATATACATATGAGCTGTCGGGTTTATGTCTACAGGTGCATCATAATGTCAAGGTGCGCTGGCCAATAATTCAGCTTCGCCCGCATCACAGAGCCTCCTGGAATAGAATTGGTATAGTTTTCTGGATGCAGAATTTATTCAGTATCATACATTGTCTTGTAACTTTCACTCAAGCAGGCTTGTTCCTCCTGTGTTTGCAATCTGGCTTATCATAAACAATTATAACCGTAGTAGCCACAAAACCATGAGATACTGTATAGGATTTTGACCATGTATCAAACTTCCTCCTTTTATTGTTCTTGATGTCGCTTATTATTGTCACTAATCATCAACAATAACATGTAACGGTATCCATTGTTAAACCATAAAAGACTGGGAAATCAAATTGAAAATGTCGCGGCTAGGTGTTAGTGAAAGAAAGAGTCAGGTTTCCCAGCTAGTAGTATCAGCATTAATTGTATTGATCAAATCAACGAATGGGAATTCTGTCGTTTTGGTAACTGGGTCGAAACCTTAGAATATAATTTTGTTCAAAGTAAACAATTGAAACGGTCAAATTATTTGCTACGGAGAACGTATGGAAAACGGGTTTGGGCAACGAAGAGGGGATGAGCTGAAAATGTAACGGTAACTTAATGCGGTCCATATCTGACACAGCCTTACCTGGTCTGTCCCCATATCGAGCCGGAGGTCGCGGCTAGGCCATACCCTTAGGTACCTCAACTGAGCCAGAGGTTATAGCTCCTGACGTGTCCCTCATCGAGCCGGAGGTCGCGGCGCTTACCCTTAAACAAAGGATATGTAGTATGGACACACAACTTAATGCCTATAGGGGTTGCCATGCAACCCAAAATCCCCAACTACATCGTCAAATTCAAACAAGAAAATGCAAGAGTTTGTTGCGTAGGATATCGGGGAAGTATATTTGTAAATAAGACTTCAACTATCACTAGTATAATCATAAATATATAGCTAACAGTTTAGACTATAGGTACAAGTTAAAAACCCAAGTGCATATGTACAGTTAAGACTATGTATATACAGCTTAAAAGGCACAAATATATCGGAGGTTCGGGGTGGATTGGTGTTCCATACGGATTTAATGATGGAGCTAGACATGCGTCTATGATGTATCTGTGATGGCAGTCACTGGACCAACGTCCCATTATTCGAATAAGTGCGTCTGACAGACAGAGCAGCAGAAGCACCTCCAATGCGGAAGCTGTGTGTGTTGATGTTGACCGTGTCCGGCAGGCTTAAGGATAAAAAGTGAGCTACGTGTCAAAAAGTCGCCTGACGAAAATCAGAAGACAGGTCTCACTGAGGGAAGACAAGTCCCACTGAGGGGAAACAGGTCCCACTTATGGAAGACAGGTCCCACTGAGAGAAGACAAGACCCACTGAGGGAAGACAGGTCCCACTGAGGGACCCCGCATGCTTAGGTGTGTGCGCATAGCGGCTACTGGGCACAACTGATTGTTGATCGCGGCTAACCGTATAGACTATTCCATAGTCAGTTTGAAATGTCGTAAATAAAGAAAATAATAGAGCGAGCGTAAGCGGGTGGGAATTTACGGCACGGGAAAGAAACGAGAAACGGACTATACAAACTTGGTATGTCCATTCATTTTGCCGTGGTGAAAGCTGCAACCTCACCGACTCTATATGAGTCGGTAGATTATGTGCGAGAACAAAGGAATCACAACGCTTCCAGGGGGTGAAATTCAGTTGTCAAAGTTAAACGAAAACAAAATATGGCTAACGTACACGTAGAAAATGCTTTTAGTAAAGTTTGTAATTTGTAGTTAGTATATGGGATTACGAAGACAAGACAAAGTGGATTGCACGAGAAAAACAGTCTCAGACAGCAAACAGAGGCTCTTTTTACCTTTCCCCAATCGAAGATCCAACGCGATGTAAACAAAAGGGTTTAAACAAATTAAACAATATCATGATAGAACACTCACCTCTAGATGTTGAAGAAAAGTTGACAATTTATTCAGTTCGAAAAACAATTGTAAAAAAACTAAAAAAGCATCAAGTTCCAAAGATGAACAACACCAGCTAGCCTTCTTCCCAACTGCTTAAATAA
>JAYRBV010016779.1:0-12293 GCA_036023255.1 Mitrocomella polydiademata
ACAACTAGTTTGGCTAGCGTCGCTGGGACTAAAGCCATTCGAGCTGAATGTAAACAAAGTTTTAAATGTTGTTTCTCGGTGCCCAAATGAGAAGGAACCGTTAAAAATTCTAAATCCAACAGCTCGGAAAACTTCTCATCGTAATGCACTTCGGTAGTTGTAGGCGCGAGCTCGTATAATGGGAATGAGGAATTTATCTACTCTGATATTAACTTTCTTTTACCGGGCGGTCAAAACATTAAAAAGTCAATGTAGAGAGTGTTTTTTCAATGGTACTGCACGATTTTGAAAATGAAGGTGTGCAACATACCGGAGGCTGTTCAGGTTTGAAAGATGGTGGCTCGTCGTCCTCTTCCTTTTTTTCGTCCTCGCAATCCCGTGATCGGTCGCGCGATCTACCTTTCTTCTTCTCGTGACGGTTGCGACGACTCTCCCTTTAAAGATTGAACGTTATGTTGATTAGGAATAAACCTGTTAGTACTTCTTTACTCTACTTTTTTTCATATTTTTCTCAACATAATACACAATGCCCCAGAATACATCACTTTTATTATAAGAGTGAAGACAGTGCATTCCTTTGGGAACTGTTGTTTGAATTGATGTTTTAAAGTCAACCCCCTCCTTGGAAATCGAAGAGACATTAACTTACCTATCCGGTGACTCGTCTTCGTCATCTTTCGAACGATCACGACGATGTTTCGAACGTTTTTCCTTTTCCTTCTCTTTCTCTGGTGATGGTTTGTACGGAGGTTGCTCTGTGTTCGGAGATGGGAGAGGGCTAAATATGCGGAAACGATACAAAGTTTAATAGTGTATTTATGAAGACAACAATAGTCTCTCGAAATACCATTTATTCAAAGATCCCTAAGGTCAATCTCGGTTTCTTGAAATATTATGACGTGCTTCTATCATCTCAAGGGTATTTGCACTTTAATTAGACAATGATGAATTTTGGTAGAAGGATGTAAAGCAAAAAAAAAAGCAGTCGTTTTACCTTTCCTCGTCTTCAAAATGTTTCCTGGCCAGAACAGGTGACGACGTCGTACTTTCACCTTCAGTGTCACTGTCAGCACCGGACAAGTATGACATGTAATTGGGTGGATGGAAAACCATATCATCAACCACTTCACTTGGCTACAAAAGAAAAGGTGGTAAAGAGGATTGACGAACTAGCATGGCGTTGAATTATAATTAAGCTATATAACGGAAATGCTCGATTAAAACCCGCTTAATCGAAATGGGCGTTTATCAAATATTTTTGCTTGTAAGGGGGACGCTTATTCGAGAGGGGCACTAACTAGAGAATAAGGGCGAATTAGAAAGCGGGCGCTAAATCGAGCATTACTGTAATAATTGTTTTGGCAATAACTTGAAATTGGAAATAGAAAAACTGTACCTTTTCTTCGGGCATCCAAGCGGATTGTGCTTGCTGTGTGAATACAATCTCTTTCATCTTGATATAAAATTCTCTACTCAATACATCGCCACCAGCTATGTGAGTATTGAGCTTGGCTGTGAAAATATGTGGGTAGTGCTCTTCCAATTTTTTGGCGTTGGAGAAGACACGCTTTACCTGTTTGGTGGCTAGTGGGTCTCCGTTGAACCCTGGGACACCTGTGGGACTACTCATTAATTCTTTCACTAGGGAAGCCCTCATCTCTTTGACGACACCTCGCGAGGGGCTCTTCAGTAGAATCACAATAGGACATAATTGTGCATGCATGAGCATCTCAATACCTTCGGGGGTAATGTCCAAAAGGCAATGCTTATTTTTGGCTATGACATTTCGGATTTCGGAGATTTTGATCGAGTCAGCATACGGTCTGTCGTCGTGTCGTCCAACATCCACTGGAGCTAAATAGAATTATTAGTAGCTAGTAAAACCCTTCTTATACTATGGCGAATCGGAAAGACAAACGTGGACCACATTCTAAAAAGATAAATTTGTCTTAAAAGAGCTATCAAAAAAGTTCGACGCAGTAATAAGTAGGTAACAAGTAACAGTAGTGAGACCCTGAGATGACAAAACTTGAACTTACTTGGAACATCAAATCGATCTGGCATCTCTTCCAATAATTTGTATCTCACCAAATCGCCCAATGCACCAAGGATCACCACAGGGCGCATAAAGTCCGCTAGAAGAACAGAGCAAAAAGATAATTACAGAGGCAGCACTTTGTAAGTGACGAATAATATACATTTTAGGTGAATCAAACACTCACCGACTTTAAGGACAACTCTTTCGTATGCAGGAATTTGCATTCCCTCAGCTGAAAATAAATGAAAGGATACAAGAAATCATAAATTTAAGCATGTTAACATAAACTGCCATATGTTCGAGAGCTTCAATACAAATCTTTTCCAAACTCAAAGTACTGTTATAAATATAAATAAACATTTACTGCGAAATAGCAACTTTCAAATGGGCACAAAAGAGACACTTACCGAAAGAAGATTCATCTAACCGATCTTGTGAAACAAATTTGTGTCTCTTCAAAGTGCCACCGGTAGAACCTCGCCTCTTAACTTTTGATCGTCCTGGAGTGTTTGCTTGTCTGTCTTCCATTTTTTGTGCAATAGCCAACTGTTCAGCTCTGGGAAAGAAAAACAAGAGAAAATTAATTGTTTTAATATCAAATGATTTATGTTGCAACAGTTGGAACTGTTAAAAAACAAATTTAACATACACCTGTTTACGCCGACGTTGAATATTTCTATGCTCCTTACCTTGACTTGTTCGGTAGCACTCCTCTTTCTAGCATCTGGGCGTTCTTCCCAACTCTCTGTGCTTGCCAGTATCCAATCAAGCCTTGGTACATCGTATCTCTGACGTTAAAGATTTCACCTTTCCTGAATGTTAACTCATTTTGGTTGGCTTTATCCATGTGATCAAAGTTTGTTCTGATAAAAATTGAACAGGGATACATATTAGAATTCCGGAAATTCAGAGCAATGGTTGTAACTATTAGGCAAACCTATCACTAAACAAAATATCAATCAACATACCTGATGAAGAAATTATCTCCAAGGTCCTTTTTGACGGCTTCAAACACTATAAAACAACAATATACCATAATTGTAAAGGTTAACGTGGATTGGATCACCTTTGTTTGCCTGTGGCTACGATTGGAATCATTGGGCAAAAAATAATATACCAAATCAAAAGAACAACAGCACTGAAAACTTGCGCAGAAAGGAACGAGACTGCTATAAATAATGTATTTTCAAAACATACCTTCCTTCTTGCTTTCGACAACAAGTGAAACATCATCAGGTAAGGCGAGAAGAATTAAAACTGCTTCTTCTCTTGTGATATCTCCAAAATCAATTTCGTTGCACTAAATGACAAAAAGAGAAGAGATTGAAAGTTTTGTGTTGTATACATGATGTCCCTCAAAACTTTGTTGGAAATTGGTAATTCAACATTCGACTAAGAAGTACAGGGTAAAATGATTGACAAAATTTAAAAACGAAAAACATAATTTTTAGTGAAATTTATACATGATTCCAGTTGTAAGTAAATCCTCGTAAAATGTATTAGAGGTGTACGTTTGGTCAACAACAATAGACAAAATCATATGGTCGGTAAGTAGAAGGGAAAAAAAGTCACCAAAAAGGAACTTACCATAATAACTTGGTCGCCAGTTTTCAACCCTTCTTTTGCAGCAGCGCTGTCAGGTCTGATGGCGGCAACAAAAATTCCGACAGCGTTACCTCCAGCCACTTGAATTCCTACACTACCAGTCTTGTGAAATGAGATGACACGTGCATTTGGTCTGATGAGAAAAAAATACTTATCAGGATCACAATACTAACAAAATCCATAACTTTCATTAAACAACTCGGATACGTTGGATAATATTGGGTCAAGTATTTCTGTATGTCAGACTATTAAGAAGTATTACTTACAGCTCAGAAAGTCTTCTCTCAAATTTTCTGCCAACTTTCAGACGTTCTAGTTTAGCATCCATATTTTCAACTTCTTGATTTGGTTGTTGAGATTGACGCTGTTTCTCTGGCGAAGCGGCAGCCCAAGAATCGTTCTGTGGATCACGTGAGGGAGAGCGGTCTTTTTGTTCTCTTGACTTGTCTCTAGATTTTTCTCTATTCTTAGGTTCTTTCTTAGCAGGTGATTCAGGTTCGTCAGATTCTTCTTTGGCTAAGGGGAAACGAACGACAATATTAACAATATTACATCAATATGTATTGACATCATAAAATTTTATATTTGGATCTAGAGAAATACCCTTACGTTTTCTAATAACTTCAGCCTCTGGAGCCTCTGCTGGTCTCGTTGGTTTAGATTGTTTGGGTGCTTTATCAGTCTGGTCTTCTACTTTTGTTTCTTTTGGTTTCTTGACAATTTTTAAGGAAACCTGCTGCGGTGAGTTTTTGATGATATCGACGCATTCACGCAAATTCAACTCTTGAAGATTTTGATCATTGATCTATGGTAAATGTTTTCAGAAACAAAAATACAGGATATGTAATTCAGATGCAACATAAAGCCCTAAAACAATATTAATGCAAAAGCAGATCAAATTGTAGATTTTGAATTTTACAACTGTACATGTAATTTACTTACAGCTAATAGAATATCTCCCTTTTCGATTACTTCATTATTGGCAGCAACACTTTCTTTAGCAAAGTCCCGTAGAAAGAATTGATGGCCGAGGGAAAAACCATAACCTTTTTCACCTCTTTCCAAAACAACGTCTATTACTTCCGCATCTTTGGGTACACCACTTAAGTTCTCCTTACTTTTACTTCTATGAAGTGATTCCTTACTCTTGGATCTAGTTAAGTCATCTCTACTGCGTGACTTGCTTCTTCCTCGACTCTTGCTTCTTTCCAGCTTTTCCCCATCTGCAGCATCTTTAGATTCTGGGTCTCTACCTCTACTCCTACTTCGCCTTGGTTTGTCACCCTCTTCTCCTTCACCTCTGTGTTTACTTCTGCTCCTCCGGGGTTTTTCTCCACCTTCGCCTTCTTCTCCTTCACCTCTGTGTTTGCTTCTACTTCTTCGAGGCTTTTCCCCATCTTCACCTTCTTCCCTATGTTTACTTCTACTTCTACGTGGTTTATCTCCATCTTCTCCCTCTCTATTTCTGCTGCGACTGCGGCTACGCTTTTTCTCTCCCTTCTCTCCCTTCTCTCCGTTTTCTTCTCCTTCACCTCTATTTCGGCTCCGACTACGGCTACTTCTTTTGCGTTCACCACTTTCATGTTCCATATCACGAGGCTTCTTTCTTCCTCTACCTTCTGTCCCTTGCGATATTGTACTAGTATCAGCAGATGGGTCTGGCTTATTATTACTTCTTTTAGGTGCTGGTCTTTTGATTTGCTGGAAGAAGAGTAAAAAAACAAAAAAACAATTAAATCATGCATGATAAATATAACAACAGAGCAGTGTGTTGCAGTAGTGTTTCATCGTAAATAGAATACTAATCGAGGAAAAGGATGACCCAGAAAACTGAAGAAACTAAAAAGTGAAAGCTGCTAACAACTGAGTGACTAGTACAATACAATTCAGTATCAAAATAGGTTTTTAAAGAAGAATTACAACTCACCAATCTTGCTTGTAATCCAGCAGACTTTAAGGCTTCAACTGTATCTTTATGTGTTATTGCAGGTCTATCATTGACAGATACAATGATATCTTCCTTCCTAAAAAAGAACCAAATGAAAAAGCGTTTAATCTTCTTGTTTTTCACTTTACTGCACACCTTTGACATTTATTTCACCATTTCTTCTATAGAAAAACTTGCAGATGTCTAGCAAACTCATTCACTTGATAAAAGCTGAAGATTTGATAAAAAAGAAGTTGGTTAATACCTGACATTAGCCATGGCAGCAGGACTAGCCTTAACAACATCAGTGACGATGACTGACGTGTCTCCATTAACAAAGTTTGGATTCTCAGCACCACCAGTAATTGCAAGACCAAAACCTTGCTTTGCATTTGACTAAAACAGAATCATAAAACGTTGTAAATTATAAATGTCGGCTACTAGTTGAATTCAAATACAATTTGGTTGGCAAATATTGCTAGATCAGGTTGGTTTCTCAAAATCTAGATTAATCTTAAGGCCAAATGCTATTCATTGAACTGTATTTTGGATAAAGAAAATACCTTGGATTTAGTGAGATTTTTGAAACAAACTGCTGTTTCAACTTTGGCATATACTGTAAACAAACATTATGTCACTGTACCTTTTCAAGTGTAATTTGTACAATTTCCCAGCCATCTTCAGGGCCCTACAAAAACAACGCAATCAACTTCAATAATCAACAAAAAAATATGATTTATATAATAGTTTATTGGTATCTAAAAGACATTAAGTTAATCTATAGCCTAATTCATATAATTTTTAAAGACAATTGCATTTCATGTTATCAATCGTTATCATGAAAGACAAAGTATCAAATTCCCTAGAGAAATTTGAGTTATTAATTGTATTACATATACTTTTCACTTCACAGCAACTACACCCTACGTAACATATATTTCTGATGTAAATATCTAAATATAACTCTTTTCACTTTCTAATTTTACAAAATAACTGTAAATAAAAATTCCCACAGCTGCACTTCAAAATAACAACAAAAATAAATACAATAGAGTACAAATATAGATATATTATCACTTTAAAATACTTACCTTAGTTAGTAAGGAAACACCCATTTTGTAAACAGTATGTAAACTCTGTTCTTTTCTCTCTCTTTTTATTCACAATATCTCATACTTTAAACTATATATGGAGATGAATAAATGATTAAATTACGGTATAAAAAGGCATGCAAACCACACACCAAACAAATATAATGTCTATCCCAAGTGCTAACCCTGTCCTTCTTGTGGTGGTATCTTTCATTTGCTCTCCCTCATAAGAAGAAAGAGATGTGTAATTTTCTCCTATACTTATTTTTTAACATTAAAATGCGTTTTAGGAATTTCCATTAACTTCATATCAAACATCACAATTAAACCGATGAGTTTTCTGTTTTGATCTTAACATATGGATCATTGTAACCACAGTCAATTAAGCTAAATATCATTGAATAAAACCTTTTTATTGCTTCTATAGTAACGTCCAATAGTCATAGTAAAAAAACATGAAGTCAAATGTCTCTTAATACATTCACCATCCCATTAACACAAGAAATCAATCAAACTGCTAGTGTTGAAATTCGATGTAAAACAGAAATTTGTTATTACTGTAGAAAAAAACTTCCAAGCTCAGCAGAATCAGACATAAAGGATATATACACAAGAATATTTAATGATCGGTAATTAGATCTCTGAACTGCCTTTCCTATTCGGCACAAAAGATGCATACAGAATCAGTAAGGATCATAAAGCAATTAGCTCTAAGAGATTAGGGTGGAGATGTAATTTCATGACTACTAGGAAGTATTCATATAATAACAAAAATGACATCATCAGAAGTATATTTATGAATTCAAAAGGCCTGTTAACTTATCGTAAAAGAATAAATGCATTAGTAGGTTGTTAATAGTGTTTGTTCAAAGTTTGGCAGTTAACGATTTCAAGGGCTGTTAGAAGCATCAAAAATAATTTTTTTTTCTAAAAAAAACACATGGCATGTATGTATAAATGATAAAACTTAGTAACACTTTCAAAGTGAGCAAGCAATATTTGAAAAACTGTCATGTCCCCTGAAATTAAAATAAACTTGTAGGCACAGCAAGCACACACTGTCACAATATAAAGATCTTTGAAGTAAATGTTAAAATACACTTTTTAAAAGTAGACTGCTCAAGAAATTGTCTTTTGTCTTTGAAAGCTTAAAAACAACTTAACTTCCTTTAACTGAATAGCCTTGACAAATAACTCTCAAGACTCGTCACTCAACAAGTAATTGTAACATAAGAACTTGTAAATCAACATTTTTACTGATCGGATGAGACATTTTTTCATACTATAAGAAAACAATAAATTAGCCTCGAGTCTCCACTTTTTAACTATATTGATGGTTTGATAATCTAATCCTGAGTGGTAGACTTTAGTCTTTTAAAATCTATTGTTTGGCCATACAAAATTACTCACGGCATATAAAGTATAGTGTTTAACAGTTTTTCCTTTTTTCTCATAGAACATTATTGAAATGTGATAAAAAATTTCAATGGCATCATATACACATGTCAGATATTAGGATCATAAAAGAAAGTCAAGCATTTCATTCAACCACAACACATACAAAATATATTTTCAACACTACATACACCAGTAACAAGAAATTGAAGAAAAATCATAACAAATTATTGGGTGAAGTCATCACACAGCGCAGAGAGTCAGTGTCATCTACTAGTTTCATTCATGGATTTTGCAGATAAAAATCAGTGCAAATTACTTTTCATTCATCAGAAAAACGAAAATAAAGCCCAGTTTAGAAGCATCTTTCATAGCTGCACTCACTCAAAACTGAAAAGTTAAATATATTTTTAACAACAATGTGTAGAATATTTATTCTTTGCATATAGAACTACAGAAAATAAAGAAAATAATACATTTCTATAAAGTTAACAACAAAGAGGCTGCTCAAATGTTTGCATAAAACATGAGGGTAAGAAAGAGAAACAAGAATATGAAAAGTGAAATCGATTTTGTTTTGACTAAGAAAGAAAACTCTTTATTTAAAAAAAAACTGTAAGTTGTCTTACAGTAATTTATTGAGAAATAATGCTAAATTTATTGAATCAAAAACATTCATTTTATAGGTCCCAATAAAGACCTCAGTAGTGTAAATTTGAAAATTTCAAAAATAAATATTCTGGGATTTCAAATTTGATGCTAGAACATGTTCATTTTAATGACTCACTTTTAAAACAGCAATTTGCAGGGCATTACATATTTTTTTGGTGAATGGAGGGTGATTAACGAAGAATCCAATTAGCAAACCACAAACCTAATAGGCCGCATCTTCTTAATAAATACCTTTGTTAAATGCAATACACAAAGTATAAACATGCCTGCAAAAAGGATCCACTTTTTTTTGTGTGTTGATAATTCAAACTTCAAATTGCTTCTTTTTTTTAAATTTTGGATGGATTTAGATTCCCAGACAATATCTTTGTCAAATCTGATATCACAAATTCAAGTTCAGTATTAACCTTGTTGAGTAAATAGCAGAACAATTTATAGTATGAGAGAGCAAAGAAAGCTCAGTTGTTTGTATAGCACTTGGAAATAGTAAACTGAAAAACAAACAACTGGTACAAGGGGATAGGTTGCTGTTTTAGATACTTTAATTAGTGTTCTGAAAAGTGTTGTGTTTATTTTAGGTATCACTTAAGAAAACAAAGAAAAATTAGACACAAAGAAAACAACGGTAAAGTACCCTTCTAAAATTGACAAATACACAACATTATAAAAAGTTGCAATGAACAAGTAACAAAATCCCTCCACAAAGAATTGTATTGGTTGATGTTTTTACAACAATTTGTGAGAAATATGTAAAGACTCTTCTTCCTGATGGTTTCCATATTTTGCTATACTGTACAGTAAATTATTTTTTTTTACAAAATACAATCAACCCTAAATTCTACCAAGCGGAATTACAACATCATCATCTGAAAGGTCACATTAGCGTCATTACTTTCAAAGCTAGCAATTACAAATTACAAAGAATGACTGTATTCTAATTTCCAATATAATTAATGGTGTAGAAATAACATTTAACTGGCTACAGTACCAGCAGTCCATAAATACACTGCCAAACCTTGAACACAATCTTTTTTTGTATATTCATCAAACTGATTGTTATTTATTTGAGGAAAGCTCATGTTAATCTGTTGTTTAATGTCCAACAGTGACAGTACATATATATATTCCTTTAAAAATAATTCTGCTTTGTTTCGTCTAGGCAGGCAAAAAGGGGATTTTAAATTAGAACCAAAACACGCAGAAACGTATATATACATACTTCTCTCATCATCTAGAATTTGATTTTCTGCAACACCCAGTAATAAAAAAGCAATGCACACACAAGTGATGATTTTAAGCTTATAAAGATACATATCATTGTTTTAATTGTAAACAGGACCCTTGGAATTCAACTTTAAAGCTGACCTGGAATAATTAACTAATTTACAGCAATATTTGCAGATAAAACTGTATATATATATCAGTCTTCTCCATAAAGATTTTGCCTTGAGTGCATTAAAATGCTGCTCTTAAAAGGCTTTAAATGCAGATTGTGAGCACATTTTCAAATTTGTCAGTGTGCGCAAGCATTTTCACATCGTCAAACGGAAAAGACTAATATATATATATATCAGTGGTAAAACTTCCCAAATTTCCAACTTGCCCCAGTTGTTTTTAAATAAAAAATATTTGACTTGCCCTTTGGGCAAGTAGTTGCTTCTCTCTTTGTAATTTTCTTTGCCCGACACAGATTTTACTTGCCTCTGGCAATCGGGAAAGCGTTAAGTTATTCCAGGTCAGCTTTAAATGTATATATATATATAAATTCCAAAATATTAAAACAAATAAGAAATGAAGAAGGACCAATATCAAATCTTTTTTTTAATCCATCATCTAAAAAAAACAGTGATATATATGTGCAGACACTTTTTTACGTAGTTAATTTCATAAGTCACAAAGGTGTCTGAAACAACGGCTTTTTAAAACTTCTCTTGAGTATAATTGAAACAAAATGTAAACTGAACTAGATATATATATATATATATATATCTATATTCAGGAGGCAGCATACAGTACATAGCAAAAACACATTATATAACCCCGGATATTGAACAGCTTTTGAATTTCTACAGTACGGTACATTTCTAACAGTATATAGTTACTGTATATCCTAAACATTTCTTCTTTACTCCAAGCATAGCCTCTGCATGGTAGAAATCCTTTACAGCTTTACTGAATCTTAAACTCATGAGTAATGAAAACATAGAGAGAAATCACAAACATTTCATAACTTATTCATGAAAGGATAACAAAGAAAACAAAAGAGTTCTAGAGGACTGATTCATGAAATATCATAACTGTTGACATCATCACATTCTTGATAGTAAAAATAAAATGTGGATGGTGAAAAAGCCTTGGAAAAGCTCACATGTGATATGTCCTGTTGTACAGGGTTAATCTTTCAAAAAAAAGGAGCAATTTGTCTAATATTTTCTCTTATCAGCAGGCTAATCTAAACTAAACAGCTATAAACTCTCTTTAAAAAATCAGATATGCAAATGAATACGAAACAGAATATAATTTCTTACGATTTCTGTTACAAAATCTAACAATTTGGTTTTCGTTTGCCTAAGTCATTCTAAATCAATTTAAAAACAAAAAAAAGTTATCTACCTGACGATTGCCTGTTGGGGCAGGCATCCTTTGTTTGTGTTTGTTATTATTCTCTCCGTGTGGTTGTAGTTAGCATATATATCTAAGAGACACAGTGAACATTCATAAATTATACGACAATTATTTGAAAATAACAAGAGCCAGAAGAGAATAAAACAAAGATAAGTAAAATATTGCTACATTTTGATATACGCAACCCACCATCTCTACCTTCCCGTCAACAAACATCTAGCACTACGAAAAACACCCACCGAAGCGTAAAGATGGCGGTTTGTAAAATATCATTACTTTGAGACGGGGGACGTTGTATGTAAATTTTTAGTGTAATTTTCTATATTCATACGTTATGAAAGTGTAAATATTTTCTAACTAGTTTTTGAAAAACTTAAAATAATTTTAAATGATAAAAAAAAGTCTTTCTGAAATTTTAATTTGATGATAATTTTAGGTATACGTAAAAGAAATTGACCCCCGGAGTTTTTTTCAAAATTCATCAATACCGTGTTCGAAATCATATTACTTTCAAAACAATCTGCGAACATACTTTGTTTATGACATATTTTTAACAAAAGGAAAAATATACAAGCTCGTTATCGTATTATTAATTGTACAAACAAGAAGGAAACTTATTCAAAAAAAGTCATACAATCATACAATCAAAATCAACAGAGAAAAAAGTGCTTTACGGGCTTTTAAGCAAGAAAATCTGAAATCAAAACATACTCCTAAAAACTTTTCACGAAGTCTCGATAGAATTTCAGCGTTCATTCCTTGATTGTAATATTTGAGAAACGTGATTACCCATTTTACTATTTACTCACGTTCAGTATGAGTAATAGTTCCCTTTAAAATAGCCTGGTTTCACGGCTGTTTCAGTTGCGAATTTTTAACAGCGCATGCGCCGTTTTTATTTTCTTCAACGGCATTCATAATGGCGGCCGCCCACGAGTTT
>JAYRBV010016790.1:0-10093 GCA_036023255.1 Mitrocomella polydiademata
CCGGCGAAATGCCCTAAAACCGGTCATCCGCGAAAGTTTATTCCCGCGAAATACAAAAATTTCGCGGTTGGGCTGGTACCGCGAAAGTTTATTCCCGCGAAAGTTTCTTCCATTAAAAGAAGTTAAATCTACAAGGTCAAAGTCTGTAAAGTCGGGAAGGGTAAACTCAATGTATTTTGGTTTGGATTTGACTATGACGAAGCAAAGATAAATTCAAATTTGAGCCCAAAAGCCAGTAGGAAATAAATATGCAATTCCCGTGCATTAAAACCGCGTCTTTTGATATGTTTCATTGTGAAGGGACACGTTTACCAGCGCGGTTTTTCATTCGGGGAATTGCAAATATTTTCCTGTCACCACAAACCTCCCTTAAATTTGTAAGCATTGCCATCTCTCCTAATCAGGGGAAGATCTAGGATATTTCTATACTACCTCGCAACTATTCGATCAAGCGCACTTTGAAAAATAAAACATATATATATCTCAAGTATAAGCATTATCGTAGATTTCCTAGTACCTCGCGCGCTACATGCGAGGTATCCTAGATCCGCCCCTGCTAACCTGCCTTCTTTCTCACAGATCTTCGCCACAGCATGTTTTTAGATTGATGGTATAATATAATACCAGTTGTTGTTGACTTACAAGCATTTTGTCACAGCGGATTTATTGCATAAAAGATTTGTCCTAATGACATTGTTGAAATTCATAACTTTGTCATCAAACCTATTCTATGTTCATTTTTCTTTGACAAGAAGTTCAATTATTACAAACGAGTAGATAAACAATTTTTCGTTATCCGCTCGAAGGCGAAGAAATTTGTAAAGAAAAAAAACCCAGAAGATAGAAGAAAGCAGCAGACGCAGTAATCTTCTATCTCAGGAAACTATCCGTAGTATCCTATTTTCGACAAAAGGCCCAACTCAAATTAAAAAAATAAGTTTGAACCAAATTCAAAATCCATTAAGTCCATTGAAATTTGGTTTATACAGCCGATTTATTATCGAATTCTTCAATTGATATGTGTATTTGTTTAAAAAGAAAACAGCACATAAAAACGTCAAGATGCCTGAAATCTTTTATTTTAGTTCTTAAAAAAAGTTTGACATTTCTGTGATGTAATTTTTATTGGGGTAAAAAAACTGTCCGTTTTTATATTTTCAATTTCAAACTTTTCGCTTAAACATTTTGATAGTGAAATTTTGAGGCGTGCGTGAACCCAAATAAAGAATATTAGAATATTTGACTTTGTTTAATTTGCGTTTTGAATTAATGGCAGTTTTCTTCTTCTTCTTCTTCTTCCGAGAAAAACTAGAAGCGTGTTAGGAAGAAGCCATCTGTTCAGCGGTATTGCGATCCAAGCTAAAAATTGAAGTGGTTACTGGGGTGGAAAACTTTTACCTTGATTGTAATAATAGATATAGGCTAGCTTCTCATGCAAATAATACATTGATGAATGACATGTTGACAAACATTGTATCTATTAATAGCATGACGAAATGACGCTTCTAATAAACATGAACGTACAAACGAAATACATACAATGTTTACTTGAAGTATCTATCTCCTTTGCTTTTCTTGGTATTTTGATGAAGGAGAAGCGTAGGCCAGATACACAAAATCATATTGTTATGCTATTGGGATTAGTTACGAAATTCCGGATACCGTTATCTCCTGTTATTTTTCATACGGCGGTGGAAACGAGGATTTCCTAACTGAAAACGTGGTCAATTCCAAATTTAGTCTTCTCCTTACGAATCTAGGAAGTGTAACGAAGCTTCACGCCTGATGTCAAATATTATAAATATGTTTGTTGAAAATCAGGAAAGAAGATACGGGAAGTGGTTATGCACACAGGCGACCATTAATTTGTTGCTATATTCAAATGATAATTAAATGTAATTAAAATTACTGTGATTGGCAATGCGTCAACATCCTTGAACTTACATAACCCGCAAGATAGTAGCTTATTCACTTACTTTCCTTTTCTCTTCCTACACGCCTACACTTTTGTTATTTTTATTGCAATCTAGTTTGCAGGTGCATGCCATCAATGAATCTCCAGCGATTACAAATTGAAGTTGCGTGGCTACTGCAAACAAATAATTATTAAACCCTATTTAAAAAAAGTTTTAGATATATTAGGCGCCGTCCGGGTCATTATATTGTCTTTATAACATTTTCATGTTAAATATTAAGTTTTACATTTTTCAAATTCAGTCATGTCACTGTCTGGTGACAGTTTAATGTCCGTCACCTACCAATAAACAAATTTAATTTTATCACCATTATATTGAAATATTTCAATAATTAATATTCGTCAACCAATTAAGCAATTATTATGTTATTCAGATCCTTCAAGGTGCAATATTCTCGAAATGGCATTTTCGAAATTAAAAGGTTTATCCCATCTAATCAAGGTTTTCTTGTTTGGAAAATAACTGAAATTACTTCAAAGGAAAATGACAATTTACCAGCTATAAATATATATATATATATATATAGATATCGTAGCCATAAATAGAGTGAATTTACAATCATAAGAATGTAGTGTTTCTTTTTAAATGGAAAGTATAGTAGATGCATGCTATTTTTTTGAAACAAACCACAGAAACCCCAGAAAAAGCACAATACTTCTTATTAAAAAATTACTTTTTCTTGCCTCGCCCCCAGAGTTTCTTCTTTAATTACTAAGAAAAGTTAATTTAATCCGATGGATATGACGATTCCTCATTAAAAAGAAATTATAGGAAACGAGGTTAAATTAAATGGAATATTTATTGCTTGGCTCATATGTAACCTACTAAACTTCATTTGATTTCACAAAGTTCAAAGGTTCCCAAGACACATCTTCACAAACTCAAAGGAAACATTTGATCTCCAATTGAACGTGCGCGCAGTTATGACAAATCTTCACGCATCTAGGAATCTTGAAAAATAAAACAAAAATAATGGTTTTTAGAAAAACACATACATTTCAGAAAATAGAAATAAAACTGAGAATATGGAATAGAAAAAAAATAATTTCAAAACAACAATAAGTTTTACAAATTATTATACTATTACGTAACAATTTATACGTCATATTGTTAACATACCTGTGCGCTAACCTGTGCGCTAACAAAAGAGTGATGCATTTTATCATGACTACCTAATTCAATGCATTGATGCAGAAACATACTGAGGTTTTATGTAAATACCAAGAAACACCAAGAATTCTTGAAAAGAAACACTTATGCGAAATATTTAACACCAGTTGAGATGAGTTTCACCTAAGTCAATTTATTCAAATAATATATGAAAATAAAGGCCAAGCGGGCAAAGTACTTAAAAAAAACATATGCGGGGGAAAGTCTTTCTACCAATATATTAACACGCAATATTGCATTGCATTTCAATAGAAAACACTCCTCCACAGCTCCACTTTGACTTTTTGATGATTGGTGGGAGGGAGAGGGGGAGGGAGAAAACCAATCGCAAGCATTGTTTCAATACTGGAAACTACTTTCATACCATCACACACAATAATAATGTTATTTGAATTACAGGAATCGAGTATATTTCCTGTAAGGCTGTACAGTCATAAGCCAGTGAGTTTCCAGACTGTGTTTAGAACTTTGCCGAATAGGAATTTGCATATCATACAGAACTCTAAAAATGCTTGCACAGTATCAATTATATAGTCGACTTTCCTTTTAGTGGTTTCGAGTATTTTTTCCTTAACCATAATGCCGATGTCTACATTTTTTTCTTTTTCATTTAAATGAAACTTGTTGATAACTTCCTGAAAACTTCCGATAACGTCAAACCGAAATTATTAAGCACAGGTAAAAGTCGTTCAGTTGTGAAAATAATTAGAGGAAGAGGGAAAATTCCGTGGCTTTCGTAACGCAATTAAATCTGCCCTATATAAAGGGCGCTCTTTAATTAAATATCTTCACTTTTGGGAGAAAGTAACCAAACAAAGAACACAGTCACAAAAGAAGAAAATATGAGAAAAGAGATTTTTCTCCTCCTAGCGGTGTTTGTCGCCATCACCGTCTCTAGGGAATGTAAGTAAATTCATTGTTCATATACTGTCTCATATCCTTATTTATAATTCTTTATTTTTATACCTGCCATAAAAGGTGTCATGCTTAAGATTTAGCTTTATACAGTGACATTATTTAAACATAATCTAATGGATAATTTGGATAATTTGCGTAATGGTCACTGGCAAATAAGAAGATTTGGTCTTTAAATTACACTACAGTGTGTCTCTGTTAACACAAGAACACAGTAATACATACCTATTGTTAAACGATTATTCTATTAAGCTTGAGTTGGCATCAAGATAATTAGCTGTGGTAGATCTAACCATTTTTCTAATTATTGAAATCCATAGACGTACATCACAGTGTACATAATTGCCATGATCAGAAATGAAACCACAAAACAAAAAACATATGAAAAAATTGTAACTGTAATAGATTAATTTGAAAAAATGTTTAGCGGGTGTATCTGTAATCTTTTGATAAAAACCATATACTCACTAAAATAGAAAAATGACTATAAAAAATGAAGAAAAACAGTTAAACATTAAAATTATTCTAGTTTTCTGGTTGGTTTACATGACTTGCTTTAAAAATCAATTTTTTTTACCTAATAGAGTTTAGGTTACCAGTTTAAAAAGAAAAAGAAAAATTGGGGTTTTCATGTTTAAAATTTTGGATTTCTATAGTTGACAGAAGGAGGTTGATACTTGTTTGTTATCGTATTTTTACATAATATTTTTAGCATGTTCACCAGTCGAAATTGGTTGGGTCATTGATAAATCCGGAACAATCACACAAGGGGAGTTTGATAAAACTAAAGAATTTATCAAGTCTGTGATGAAGAACATTGGATTGGATGGAGGTAACAAGGTTGTCATTGTCACATACGGTGAGACGGCCAGGAAAGACATCACCTGTTATAAACAATTCGCCGACCTCCACAAATTCGAAAAAGCCGTGGACAACATCAACTTTGTTAAAAAAAACAAAGATGAGTTAACAAACACCCGACTTGGTATCGAGACAGGACAGCATCTCCTGGAAGGTTGTGGCAAACTGAAAAAAGGTGTAAAGAGAATTCTTATTCTTCTTACTGATGGTTTGGCTAACACTGGGGAAGGTTTAGAGAAAGGACTTTACAAAGCAGCCGACAAGATCAGGAGCAAAAACACTGAGCTGATTGCAGTCACTATTGGTGCCTTCTATAGAAGTCAATTACTTAAAATGGTTAAGGGAGAAAAGAATCTTTACAGACGTGACCAGGGCTACAAGGGACTTGACGATGAAGTCTTCATCAAAAGGATCAGAAGAGCTATTTGTCCAGGTAAGCAATTTGTATTATATCAATCTTAAACCTCGAAGATGAGTCAATAATGCACCAGCAATTATTCATTTCAATCATGGTAAGATAAGCATAAATTAATCAGGCAATTACGAAGAAAAAAGTTGTTCGTTCTAATTAATGTGCCTGCCTCCATATATATATCGTTCATTTTCTACAATCGTTTGAGACAAAAACTTTTTAATTGGCCTAATTATTATCAACCTTGAACGATGATGTAGCTGAAAGATGATTTGATTTACCACATTTGTTTAATGTTGATAAGAAGTATCAGCAAAAAAGTAAACAATATAAAAGAATAAAAATAACAATAAATGATACTTTGATATTTTAGTTGATTGTTTATGGAACACTTGGGGTTCATGGAGCAAATGTACCAAGAGCTGTGGCAAAGGTACTCAAAAAAGATCGCGAACTTACGAAGATTCAAGAGACGGTGGTAAAAATTGCGAGGGAGGAGCCCACGAAACTCAACACTGCGCTGTACAATACTGTCCAGGTAAATTCCTAAAAATCCCCAATTACACTAGTTTTACGGTGATTACAAAGTGAGATAGCAGCACCGGAATGCAGTTAAAACTACTTTCTAAGACTGATTAGTTTTCGAGGATCTTTAATGTGAAACGTTGAATTTATCAATTTAGTTGACTGCAAATGGAAACATTGGAGTTCATGGTCTCACTGTGACAAGACATGTGGAAAAGGAAGTCAAGAAAGAACAAGAGAATATCATCCAGCCAAATACGGAGGGAAGAAATGTGAAGGAGAGCACACTGAAACTCAAGATTGTCACAAAAAATACTGCGAAGGTAAGATTTTCATCAAACAAAGTTAAAATCTAATAATGGAATAGAAATTTAAGAAAGATATTCATTGGAGTTTCATTTTATATACTAAACAAAATGACTTTTCCTTTAGTCGACTGTAAATGGAAGCAATGGGGTTCATGGTCTCACTGTAGCAAAACTTGTGGAAAAGGAAGTCAAGAAAGAGAACGTGAATACCACCCAGCCAAATACGGAGGAAAGAAATGTGAAGGAGAGCACACTGAAACTCAAGATTGTCACAAAAAATACTGTGAAGGTAATATCTTTAATATGGTCAAAAGAAGAATTTGAAAGTTCTGATTAAAAAATAAAAAAGTGAAAATGAAAATTTAAAAATGATTATTACTAAAAATCATTTACTCTTTTTTCTCTTCAGTTGACTGCAAATGGAAAAATTGGGGACAATGGTCTCACTGTAGCAAGTCCTGTGGAAAAGGTAGTCAAGAAAGATCACGAAAGTATCATCCAGCTCAATACGGAGGAAAGAAATGTGAAGGAGAGCACACTGAAACTCAAGATTGTCACAAAAAATACTGCGAAGGTAAGATTTTCATCAAACAAAGTTAAAATCTAATAATGGAATAGAAATTTAAGAAAGATATTCATTGGAGTTTCATTTTATATACTAAACAAAATGACTTTTCCTTTAGTCGACTGTAAATGGAAGCAATGGGGTTCATGGTCTCACTGTAGCAAAACCTGTGGAAAAGGAAGTCAAGAAAGAGAACGTGAATACCATCCAGCCAAATACGGAGGGAAGAAATGTGAAGGAGAAGATACTCAAACTCAAGATTGTCACAAAAAATACTGCGCCGGTAAGAGTTTGTTCATCATGCTAATTAAAATCTAAAAGTATAGTACTATTTGAAAAAAACACAAAAATAAATAATAAATAAATAAAATCACTTTTGTTGAATAACAACTCGCCATTTTTTTCTCTTCAGTTGACTGTTATTGGAAGCAATGGAGTTCATGGTCCGACTGTAACAAAGCATGTGGCAAAGGAAGTAAAGAAAGGACACGTAAATATCACCCAGCTGAACACGGAGGAAAGAAATGCCATGGAGAACATACTGAAACTCAAGATTGTCACAAAAAATACTGCCAAGGTAAGAGTTTAATGTAATAAAGAACTTGTATAAGTAAAAAATAGTGTGAAAAGTAAAACTCTTTTAAATATTGTTTTCATCAGAAATTCATTTGGATTGAAAAACTTACTTTATTCTCTTTTCTTTCCTTTTCTTTTAGTCGATTGTAAATGGCACGAATGGGGATCATGGTCTGATTGCGACAAATCTTGTGGACAAGGTACAAAAACAAGAGCCCGTGGATATGATCCAGCCAAACACGGAGGACTGTATTGCAATGGTGAAGAGACTGAAACTATGCACTGCCACGAAAAGTACTGCCCTGGTAAGAATTCTTCTAGTTGTATATATAGACAAACAAGGATTTGGAACATAAATGAAACAAGTAGATACATCAAGAAGAGTCATAATAGACCAACCGGCTTCACCCTCCGTTATTCAACTCTTTTTTTATTGACATCAAAAAAGGAAGAACGTTACCAATTTCTAATGCAAGTGAGTTGATTGCCCTTTCTTTTGTTCTTTTAGTTGACTGTAAATGGAAGCCATGGAGTTCATGGTCTCATTGTAGCAAAACGTGTGGCAAAGGAAGTCAAGAAAGAACAAGAAAATACCATCCAGCCAAATACGGAGGAGCAAGTTGTGAAGGAGAGCATACTGAAACTCAAGATTGTCACAAAAAATACTGCGTCGGTAAGAGAAACCGAAATACTTTTCAATTTTAACTTAAAAAGTAGATGCTCCAAATCTACCGCTCAAATATCCCTTAGAACTAAAGAGACATTGGATAATTGACATTATTTTTTCTTTAGTTGATTGTAAGTGGAACGAATGGACTACATGGAGTGAATGCACAGGAACTTGTGGAAAAGGAAGTCAAACTAGATCACGTACCTACCATACTGGCCCACATCATGGTGGTAAAGACTGCGCAGGGGATGAAGTTCAAATTCGAGACTGCAAAAATGACGTATACTGCCCAGGTAATTGTTTAACAAGTTTTAGCAAAAAGTGTGTTGTGGTATGACGGTATAAACTATTTCCATGTACTCTGAAAAACCTTTCCTTTTGTTTTACAATTCAAAACTATATGATGTCCTTTTAAACAGATGTAAGATACTAATATCGTTCTTCCTATTTTTCTTATAGTCCACTGTAAATGGAACAATTGGGGACAATGGTCTCATTGTAGCAAGACTTGTGGTCATGGAAGTCAAAAAAGGTTAAGAACATATGCGTATGGCTCAAAACACGGTGGCAAGGAATGCAAAGGAGAGGAAGAAGAGACCAAAGATTGCATCAAGAAATACTGCCCTGGTAAGAGTTCAACTGATTCATAATAGAAATGTGCAAATTTGGACCTTCTTTATATACAGCATGTTTGATGAATAAAAGCATTGCTTTAGACAATAGAAATCAAATTGGATAATTTATTAATTATATATTTTTCTTTAGTCGATTGCAAATGGAACGATTGGAGTTCATGGACTGGATGCAGTAAGACATGCGGTAAAGGAAGCAAGTCAAGAACACGTACCTACCACACTGCTTCTCATCATGGAGGCAAAGATTGTCATGGACAGGAAACTGAAACCATGGTTTGTGCTGACAAATATTGCCCAGGTATATTCCCATTCTTTAAACATTCGAAATTAAATCCCTACCTACCTAGGTCAGTATGTCTCAGTGCAAGGCATGAAAATAATCAACCCCTTTAATTCTTTAATTTTTTAGTTGATTGTAAATATAAGCCATGGAGTTCATGGTCTCATTGTGACAAGAAATGTGGTTATGGGAGCCAAACAAGGACACGTAAATATCATGCAGCTCAATACGGAGGGAAAGAGTGCAATGGAGATTATACTGAAACCCAAAAATGCCATAACAAACCTTGTCATGGTAAGATGCTGTCTGGATCTTTATTTTGAAAAAGTATATGAATGAATTTGAGTATATTAACAGATCAATAGGCTTAAGGAATGAGCTGTTTTGTTTTTAACTCACTACTAGAAAAATCATTTCCTCCTTTCAAACAATGCTAATAAATATGGAAATCTAAAATTATATTTCTATGCGTTTTTAGTCGATTGTAAATGGCACGAATGGGGATCATGGTCTGATTGCAGTGAAAAGTGCGGACAAGGTATCAAAACAAGAGCCCGTGGATATGATCCAGCCAAACACGGAGGACTGTATTGCAATGGTGAAGAGACTGAAACTATGTACTGCCGCGAAAAGTACTGCCCAGGTAAGAGTTTTAACTTATTGCAGATTTAAAGAGGATTGGAAAATCAGATTGTGAAAATAGTTTAACAACTGTAAGATAATTTTCTGAATTAATTCATTCGTTTTTATATCTTGTTCAGTTGACTGTAAATGGAAGCCATGGAGTTCATGGTCTCATTGTAGCAAAACGTGTGGCAAAGGAAGTCAAGAAAGAACAAGAGAATATCATCCAGCCAAATACGGAGGAGAGAAATGTGAAGGAGAACATACTGAAACTCAGGATTGTCACAAAAAATACTGCGCCGGTAAGAATCTGTGCTAGTTTAAATTATTCTTTTGCCAAAGCGATAGAGAATTAATGAAGTGAAGTAACAGCACCGAAAGGTTGATAAAAACTAGTCTTTGACTTAGATATATAGAGATTCTCTTCTAAGAGTGAAACAAAACTCCCAATTATTCCTTCAAGAAAATCATAAAATAATTATCAAATTATATTCTTTTCAGTCGATTGCAAATGGAACGATTGGAGTTCATGGACTGGATGCAGTAAGACATGCGGTAAAGGAAGCAAGTCAAGAA
>JAYRBV010016801.1:0-22674 GCA_036023255.1 Mitrocomella polydiademata
TCTACAAACATTCCAAACATTCCTAAATGCGTACATAGATAGATAGATAGATAGATAGATAGATAGATAGATAGATACAAAATACGGCTTTTATTATATAGACTGTAAATAATGTTGATCACCAAATATTTATTCTAGTTCAATTGACAGTCCGTTTTCGCAAACTTCAACCTCTCAACTGTCCGACAGGATGAGTACTGAAATTCTAAGGTTACACAACTTTCATTCAGGTGTTTGTGTTGACCTCAAAAGATGAAGACCCTGTATTGAATGCTTATTTGACAGTTGTGATATTCACGGAGGTATAAAAATATACATAGCTATACAAAAAAAGATAAAAGAAACCCCCAGCAAAGAAAAAACCCTGAACGGATAACTTTTGTCCTTGGTTTTATTTTGGGTTAAAAGAAGCCGCTCCAAAATGGATGGCATGTGTGACCAGTGTTAGTGGCTCACAGAATTCTCTTACAGTAATAATAAGTAGACTTTGTTTCCTAGCAATAGGGAAAACTATTTCTTTATTTTTACACCAACTAGCCAATCAAAAACGATTTTGGTCGAATTTTGTGTGTCAAGAAACTTATTAAATATTAGCAGAAGAGACTCAACTGGCTCAAAATAGGCGTTGGACCTCCCCCCTCTGGAAGTAGAAGTACATAAATAAGTTACTAGGCTTGTTGAGATGTAAAAGTACTAAATAAAAAATAAACACTTAAAGAGAATTATGTGCTTTACTGTACAATAAGATCAAAAGTTATTCTTCATTAAAAGTTAACATCAATATCCAGCAAAAAGAGTAAACACAATAATAGTATAAGAAGATAACAGTTCTGAAATAACATTTAGCATACTAAAAATGAAGTTTGTGATTAAGCTCAGGACCATGAAGTGACAAGGTATTTTTAATGTAACTCAAAATGAGAAAACACTAGAAATCTGGTGGAATTTTGTATATATTAGAACGTACACCTTCCTCAAAATAGTTTTCGACGAAATTTTAGCACTATTTGAAACAACTAAATATTTGAATGACAGCATAAGATATCTATAAAGATAAATGACAAATGCAATGTATTTCCACATTTTAAGTTGAATCGACACACACAATATAGGGAAATCTAGGGGAAGAGAACAAAAAGCTTTGACAGCCTGTAAGGTGTACAATTTAAAGAAGAACACTTAGAGAACACTTGGAATGGTGCAATATACTGTTTATGGGAAAAACTATGTAAAAAGTCAGTTTTTGTAAGGGTCAATTTCCTAAAGCCTTATGTACACTTAGTACAATAAAAAAGATACACAACGTCTGAGAACTAATTATAAAACCACATTTTTTATTGGAACAATTAACCCTCTAAACCTTCTTTTCTATTTTACAAATTTTAATTTTAAGATTATCTGTAGCTAAATAATTTACAATACGCTTGGCTACGAAATGATAAATAATGATCCAATGATTTTTATTTTAAGTAGTAAAAGGAAGCTGTCTACACTATACAGGTCTGTTTTCAAAAACCTTTGCAATTTTATTTGCAGGTTTTAATCTTTGAATCCAAAATTATTGTTTAAGTTATTAAATTATAATTGTTTTCTTTTTACATCTACAGTGTTACATAACTCTTTGTATTTGTCATGATAAACTTTAGTAGGATAGCAGTCATATAGTTAAAAACAGTACTTTAACTATTTTAAGACTTTTCGAACGTTTTGTCGAGCTGTCGACCCTGATGGTCTTCCAGGTAAGCGTGTGATATCAGCACCTATGCACACTATGCACAACCACTGCCGAGGAGTGTGGTTAACAGTTGAAAGGTAATTATATTAAAAACACTCTCCATCTGATGTGTTTGCTGTGCATAGGTGCTAAATATGCCTCTGGATATCTTAAAAACTATTTTAACTTAAAAGCTATTTTCGCGGTTTTTATAACACATTTAGGTTTACCTGTGAAAAAACACTATAAAAAGGCATTTATGGAAAAAAGCCAAAATAGTACCGGTGATTCCAGTAACACATGATAATGTAAATACCAGTGATATGGTACATGTAGATTCCACCTTAAATTGTTCAGCCACTAGTACTTAGGGTTGTTTCACAAATAACAATGAGCAATGTCTTATCTTTTAATAGAGATCTTCAGTTTAATATATTGATCACTGGGTTTTTCGGCCCCTGGTCAGGGCTGGCGAAAATTTGAGAATTTCAATACCCCAGATTAGCTACTAAAACGCCCTCTAAAAGTTACAGTTCTTTGAAATACAGCATTAAATTACTTTAAGAAAACAAGGATTAATAAGTAATATTAGGGAGGAATATCAAAAAATAGAAAACAATAAGAACTTTCTGCCTATTGTTTCAGCAGAAAAAGACTTGAGAAAGATTACAGTGTGATAATCACTGGTATAACCAAAAGACGGCATAAAGGCTATTAAAAAACAAACCAACAACAAGAACAGACGAGATGATGATTAAATTTTGAGAACGGAAAAATGATTAATTAGTAAATTAGTAAAAGAAATATTTTTTTTAAAAAGTGGGGGGGGGTATTATTTTCAGGGTATCATGTGTCATGCTAATTTCACGAGCTAGACATTCTATTCGGATTGCTTTTGATTGATAAAAAGGAGATCAACAAGGCTCTCCACCTACCTGTTGTACTTCTTATGTGATTTGGATGGAAGCATTCTATGTACTGTTATCGAATTACTCTACTAGAAGCACGTATCTATCCTGCATTATTGAAATGTTCGTATTCATGTTTTATCAATATATTTTGAAATACCATTAATCAATTCTATTTTCACTGACATTTCTTCTAATCAATATTTTGATTGAATAAGTGATGAATCGAAATTGTTTTTTTGTTTTTTTGTGAGACTTTATAAATTAAAATATTTACTTTTGCTTGCTTCCGTATCTCGTCGATTCACGATAGCGCCGTGATAGGTGCAATTGTCAAATCAAATATTTCAAAATAGTTTGTGTCCATAACGTCAATGTTCTCTCGCGTCCCTGTGTCATCCTTGTCGCTGTCGGCAGGTGTTTTTGGTCATTTACTTCTCTTGGTATCTTGTCTGATCGATTAAAGTGGTGAGTATAGGTGGTTTGGTGGAGTTGGGTAAGATCGATACTTTAAATCATTGTGATTATTTTCTTGGCTACACCAAAGAAACGATAAGAAATGGCTATGATGTAATGTACAGTTTCATAGATTAACAATGTTTGGGAAGAAATGTGTTTTTCTGCTAGATTTTTCTGGGAAACTTTTCAACTGGATCACTAGTCTGATTCACAGACCTTACACACCACGGTAAAAAACACGTTAGTCACTGCAGACACCAACTCGCCAATTAATTCGCTGAAAATCAGCTAGCGCTGGACAACGCTATATATTTGGTGGATCAAACATTTTAAAGACAACTCCGTTTCGCAATGAATTCAAATCAGACTAGATATCACTCATGATAAAGCAAGACAAGACCATGAATACAGCGGCGGATCTAGATACCCTGCAAAATTTATGGAGGAGTGTGAAAATCAATTAATGCGTCATCATGTTTTTAGATTGACAAAAAGTTAATTGCTTCTCACACTCCTCCACAAATTTTGCAGGGTATCTAGATCCGCCGCTGGAATATCCCCCTTTTTTCCACACGCTGCTGTAAATGGCAAACAAGCTTTTTTTTTATTGATATTTAGAGGTTTCTTAGGTGGTTTTATTCGAACCCATCTCACCCACAAATTTTTTCACTGTCTCAAAACGAAACTCGGTTGGTCACCCCTTGTAGTTGCGATTTTTTTTAAGCACCAGAGGGGTTAAAAGAATCGATGAATTTACTATCAACTTTCGGCATATATTTGTAACAATAGCTGGATATTTTCTAATCCATCATTTATTACGCCCCATAGGGCGTACCGATTCAATATAAAGACTCTTCTCCGCTGCTGTTTTTTTTATGAAAACCTCCCACTGTAAAGACCAACATTCGCTCACGCGCAGTAATATGATATTTGTGTAGTTCATTGTTGAATTAAGTTGAGTTAAGGTCACATGTTTTAATTTAACGTGTTAACTTTATGTTGTAATAACAAGAATAGTCACCATATCGCCCGTTATCAGAGAGCGTCAACCACCGCACACACAGTGAATATTTTCTTCTTGTGCTACTCAGCAAGGATGTCCAAAAAATACCGGAATTGTTTATACTTTACTTTTATAGTAACAACATTGACTATCAAAATAATAGCTTCTTATTTGTGTATACAACAAGGATTATTTGTTATCTTTTTCTCTGATCCTTTTTCCTTATATAGATGGCGGACCGACTGACACAACTACAGGACACGCTCAACCATTTGGCTGAACACTTCTGCGACAGTATCGGTGTCATACAACAGACCGCTCACCCGAATACCGACTCGCAACCCGATGTGAAACCCGATTTGAAACCGGATCCTAACAATCCACAACAACAGCAGCCATCACAAGAGAACTACTCGCAACTCTTTGCTTCCTTGATTTCCCGAACTGTCAAAGATATAGACTACTTGATAGACGCGTTGCCGAGCGAGAAATCAACAACCGAGCTACAAATGAAAAGTTTGAAACAGCTGGAGAGTGAAAACGAGGCTGCTTATGATGATTTGAAAACGGCGGTACAAGATGGCGAGACTTTGTTAGAGGAGATCCGAAAGGCGTCCTCGCAAATAGCAAACAGTCTACTAAAGTCAAGGACGAGTGGAAAAATAGGGGAGTAAATCGGGGAATGAATTATGGTTCTTTTGAGAAAAGTTTTGTGCAAATTAGAAAAGGAATTCATTATCAATTGGTAATTGAAAGTGAAAAGTTTGCTGGCAAATTGATCACCAAGTTGCATAATGGAATGAGAAGCGTCTCTTTAAAAAATATTCGGAAAAAATCCCCATTAGAATTTCTTCCCTTTTAGGGTTTATACTTTATTGAGATAGTCAGAAAAACGAATTCTTCCAAAAACCGCTGTGCTGAAGTGATTTTCTGTCGAATCGTCACTCAATTTAACGTGTCAAGTTAATAATCAAAATATACTCCTCTGTAAAGTATACTTTTTAAGTATTTCATATATTGGCTTGAGAAGAAGGTAAAGCATGTAGGATTACATAAGCTCTAATTTATATTGCATGTTAGCGTGAAGTAAAGATAAATTGTTTTCTGCCTGCTCATGCTTTTTGTGCTTTGTTTTTCACTATTCTTCTTATATTGTCCTCCTAGCTACCGTAACTTAAACGTCGTATTTATCTATGCAAGCTGTAGTATATAGGCTCAAACGAAATCACTCACATCCCTTCTTGCCCAAAGAAAGCTAGGAAAGATTTTGTATAAAAACGTCGTTCATTTCATTAAAATCGGACGATGTTCTTTTAGTGCCAGATGTGAACCTGTTCGCAATACTTAGATACTTTCAATCTGAATGCACAGTTAAAGTAAAGTGACAGTGCAGAGTATATTTTTCACCTCGCCGGTTGATTTTACTATGTTTTAAGCGTCTAAAAATAGGTCCTATTTATTTTAACCATAAAACAGTTAGATTGATGATGAATTTATTCGATTGTTTGTGTAAATATTTGGTGACACAATGATGAAATCTATTTTCAATTTGAGGCCGAAATTTTTTTTTACATTAGTATGATATTAGCCGCTTAGTTCTGTAAGAGGGTATGGAGGACGTGGCTCTCTAGTGGCGGACCATATGTAGCAACCACGTAACTTTTCTTTGAGACCCGTTCTTTCCATACAGCAAAATGAACCCAAAGTTACCAGTTCAATTTCACACGTTCTCAAGTAAACTGCTAGTGGATTACGCTTACTTAACGTCTAAATGTCGAAGGTGGGGCTCGGTGTCATTGAAGAAGAACGTTTATACTGAAAGATTCTTTACCGTTTCTTTTTAGTAACAACTAAAACAAATTACTGGAAAAATAATACTCTTTGTCTTGTGGTTGGTGTTTGCTTTGAAGGATCAATTGTGACGGAAATGGCTCGTTAAGGTACGCAAGTCTTATACGACAGTTTGTTTTTTTTACCGGCAGTTTTTTTGTGAATATGTAGTCAAGGAATATCAATGTCAAGTATACAACCCTCTACTGATAGCAGTTCATGAATTCGTTTCAAATAAATATATTCTCGGTATTTCCCGATATTATAATTGCTGTATAGAATAGGGAGAAAAGATTATGTGAAGAAATTTTGCTTTCAATGTTGTTTTCCTAAATTTTTTTTTTTTTTGCTTTATTGTCCATTCTTGTATTTCTTTTACCACAGACCACGTCATGAGTTCGTCAATTCGTTGGACTGACCACACCATGAACGACGTGTTTATTCCATTTGTTTTAGCTTTTCAATTTGTGATGGGTCACACTCTCTACGCATTCGTTATACAGTTGTTAAGCAGCCATTCTTCTCGTTATAGAGAACCCTGTTTTCTCATTCATACATAATTTAACGTGTTTCACTGAACTAGTTTAAATCAATGTTCAGTTCGAATGAAAAAAAAAAAAAAAAAAAATCCATTGGCTTTTTGACAGTGTGACTCAGCTTAGATTCACAAATTCATTTATCTTCCATTGTTGTGGCAGTGAGTTTTGTTGTTTTGTTTTTGATATTATGGCACCTCTTGATAAGTTTTTCTTCATTTACCTCTGTTGATCTGTACTTTTTAGATCTACACGTTTTATTTTTGTAAGGAATCACCCTTTTATAAAAAACCTAAGGTTGAAAATTGCCAAAGGTTAATGAAGTTTAGCTTTGTAAGTTAAGAACTTACCAGACTTACTATTAAGAAACGGTGAAGCTGAAACTGTTAAAGAAATACAATACACTAAGGTTTCTTTCTTCTTCTCAGTATAAACAGAGCGTAACACTTCGTGATATGCATATAACATTTCATAACATTAAGAAATTGTACGTACATACATCGTTAATTTTCCATCGTTTTACTAGCTCTGTATGTAAAATGTGAATTGAGTATTGATCGACATGACATGGTGATCAATGCTTGAAAATTGACAGATTCTTGTCTTCGTTTTGCAAGCTGTTCTGTACCCTTCCCTTTTTTATGATAACATGATGCCAAACTTCAATATAAAAAATTGTTATGTAGTGGTCTGTGCAATACCATCGCTTTCTTATGCAAGTAGACTGGAGACTAACAATGAAATTCTCGGATTAGCGGATGTTCCGCAGGGTTTTTTTGTTTACAAATATTCACGCATGCGTACTCAGCCCCCCAGTTTTTCGGGGGATAGAATATGGAAAAACAGAGTATTGCCTACAGACCACCGCAGCGGCAATTCGCTTAAAAAGCGAAGCAGAGCAAAGTGGGATGTTGCGCAGACAAGAGTGTATCAGTGATGCTAGAATCGAGGTATTTCGTTAACGTGCGTATTCTCACGCTCGTGTTTTCGAGCACATTCACGATAATTCTGCGAGTGCGTATGAGATTTGTGCGAGTCAAGGAAGGAAGGAATAAAACACTCAACCATCAAATATATAGCCAGTTTTGTTTACTTAAAAATCCCACCAGAAACCACATGGTCGTAAGTTATTGGAAAGCTCTTATTACGTGAGAACCTTAAAAGCTCGATCCGTCGATCTGGTGTGTTTCCAAACAGTGATTCGACGAGTGTTATTGTATTATTTGGAAAATATAGATGTAGAAGTTTTTACTGGCACTCCCGCACGTATGATCTAGAGGAGTCTCTTTCAGCTTTCGTAATAGTATTTGGAAAATGTAGAAAACTTCCTACACTAAGGTTTTAGTTGGATAGATAATATTAATAATTCTTTATAGATTAAAACACTTCAAGTGTCTCTCTGTCTAACCACTGTCGATGACACAGCTTTTATGTTTACCGAGAAAAAGACGTTTGATTATTTTGGTTTGTATTGAAAGAAGAAGATGAATATATGTTTTGCTCGTTATAACAACGCTTTTGTCGAGCAAAGTTGAAACTGTTAATAAGATCTACTATCAGGTTCAAATCACATCGCTTCCTCTCAATTTTCTGTTCTCTCTTTTTTTTCCAGATGTTTTATTTATAAACCAGTAATCTAGATGAGACTTTTTAGTTCGAACCAAGAAAAAACTTAAGGGTGAATATGTATAATTATATGAACAGTTTTTCTTTTATTTCAAACTGTTAATGCTGTATACTTTTGAGTGGCTTCTTTTGACTTGGTTTTTTGGTTGCTTCTTCAAAGGTTTTTCGGGGATTTCCTCTACCCGGAATTTCTTAGGTAGCGGCGGTCCTGAGATTCGTACATGAGTATTGAAAGAGAACCTGTACGGAGGAGTGTTATGAAGACTTCATCACTCTAATCCCATTGTACTCACTTTCAATCACCCCACTAGATAGCGAAGTTATTTTCGCACGGGATGAGATTCCGTTTCAGCAACACGTATTTTGATGGGGACGAAAACAAAAATAGGAGCCAACAGGAAATTTTCTACTAGTGCTCTTAGAATCTTCTAAGTGCAAAGTATTTTGCCTGGAAACACATACAGAATACATCGAGTTTTCCAAGAAACGGCACCCCTTAGAACACTCTCCGGCTCGGGATTGCGTGATCGAAAAATAATTGCTTGCTGATAAACCAACTTTCTCTAGGGCTATTTGCCACGCTGTCTTTAGGTAAACAATCTTCTGAAGAAAAAAATAGAGTGTTTTCATGATGGGAGAGATGGACAGGTTTTTTAAATTGTGTTTTTTTTTCGTTCATATTTCATCATATTGTTTTCATTTATATGGAATAATGTGATTTTTTCTCTTTTGATTTCTTTTTTTTTCTCTTTTCTATTATATTCCTTTTCTGTTTTTTGTTGTTGTTAATTTTCAATTTCAGTTTCAAAACTAATTCTCCTCTCTATTTCATTATTTTATTTTTCATTTTCTACTTCTCAAAATTCCCGGTTGAAGTCTTTTTAAAGTTTTTCTTTTTGTCCCTTATTGAAGCCAAGGATCTACGTTGAAGCATAGAAACACGGTGTTTGCGTCTCAATCCAGCAGCTAAAGAAAATTTAGAAGCAAGATGTTATATTGATGTTGTTTTGTACTTCATTATTAGTAAAGCATTTGGCTGGTAATGTTTCTTATAAACTTTTCGCAAATTTTAGCCTTTTTAGATGTTTCTTGGATGTATCTCAGATTCTTGTTAGTTTTGAAGAGAGTGAGTTTTAACATATTTTTTAGCTGGTTTCTAAACATTTGCAAAGTTAAATGTTTCTTAGAAAAAGTTTTTATTTTTCTCAGAGAATATTTTGATTATTGAAAATTATTTCTATATAGACGGGTTGCAACGGGTTACATTTTTAGCGCATGGGCAGAAAACATTAGCCGCTAAGTGAAGAAGTGAGTGTTTTTCGCCAAATTTCCTCAACGGAGCATCATAAAATTAATCTTCTCAGATTTTGGTAATTGGTCCACATAATGTAGTTACTTAACATATCAGAGTTTCAACTCGCCAGGTTTTTTCATAAATAAACAATCAAACAATAACTACGTCTCTTTACCTAAACCCGTGTATTTTTTACCCATCGTTTCCAGGCTATTTTTGCTCTGAAATAAACAAATGCAACCCGTCTATACGACACGCAATTTTGCATGTTGTATTACACTCCTCCGCAATTTTGCATGCTGTATTACACTCCTCCACAATTTTGCTGTATTACACACTCCTCCACAATTTTGCTGTATTACACACTCCTCCACAATTTTGCTGTATTACACACTCCTCCACAATTTTGCTGTATTACACTCCTCCGCATCTGCTTTCTTTAGTATTGTGTATTATTTCATAAAGTCGATTCATCTTTTTGTACGCATTAATTTGATATGAAATGTTAGATCTTGCTTTAATTCATGCTTCGAAGTTAAAAATCTTTCTTTCTTTAAACTGAAAATTGCTGATTTCATCACAAGAACATTTTTTTCTCGTGTACATCTTTCGAATAAACTTATACTCGCAAATTTTACTATTTATATACAAGGAGGAGGAGTGTTGACATCTATGGAGAAGTGCTGCTTACTTCATTTACTTACCAACTTTACGTTATGAGATAGCTAGGACACTTTTTTTCAGTTTTTAAAATAAAAGATATGTGCAGTCTGATTTTGATACTTTGCGAATCGAAGTTGTCTAAAAGAAAACTGTTTTTTGTTAAGGTCGTCCGCGATTTAGGCTAGGATGCACAACGATACGGAGCGGCATGCAACAGAGAGAAATAGCAGGATGTTTGCCAACTTTCATGATGGCCACCTCTATGTGGTAGAATACATTTTGTAAATGTATCTCTGCCGGTAGATTTTGATAAAAGAGCAAATTTAAATTGATGCACTTCTGATGAACAATTACCTCATTTTTAATTATCTTTTTCTCAAGAGAAGACCAGATTTTGTCACACATGCAGAAATGTCTGTCTTGTGTCAAAATTCATTTGTAGAGTTGGTGGAGGTTGGAATGTCTTTGTTCCACTTAGTGGGAGGTATAATTCTGATATGTTCATTCTACTAATATATATAGCTTACTAAATAGCCTCTGGTTTCTTTCACTCTTGTAATATGGTTTCATTCATGTAATATGGTTGTTTTGTTGTAAAAGGTTCTTTTTAATATGTATTTCGGATGTGACAGCGATTTCATGTTCCTGTTACTTATAATGTTGGTTTTTGTTATGGACTAGCTAATTGCATCATGTGATGAGTATGTTTGGCATCAAGTTCTCTAATAAAGATATTGTTGGTGCTAATGAAGATTGTGTGAAGCCATGTACCTCTTTTTCTTTTAAAGCAACATACCATATGGTAGTAGCTGTCTAACGTCACAAATACATAATGGGAAAGTTTGGTTTAAAGCTCTCTCGAGCTCTCTTTGACAAAGCTCTGAAGTTGACTTTTGTAAATCTACTTTTATGCACTGTCATTTCTACTTATTCTCTAAAGTTTTTCATCAGAAAATTTGTAGCTTCAAATTCCTTTTTCTGAAATCAAATGTAGAAGTACTATGAAAATGTGTAGTATCCAGACTATACAAAGCATGGTGATGAATGAAAAGATACGATATCGATATCTACGCTAAGCCTTTACGTATATATATGTTTGTTTACGAGGGTGTCTAAGTTTCAATTCATGTTCACTTGTCAAAACCTCATAAAATAGACTGGAAGAACGAGGCATTTGATGAAATTTGCCTCGATTTAACAAACACATTTAAGAGACTTTTCTATAAAAGAACGACTGATCCTAAATTGAAACGCGAACTATATGTTACAGAAGAAGGGAAAAGGTGTAGCGGTTAAAGTATGTTTTTTGTTCTGTTTCTTCTTCTTTCAATTTCGAAATCAAGTTTGAAGCTATACCCCCCCCCCCCCTTCTGATGCTTGTTATTAAACAAATCTTCACTTTTTCAATATGTTATAGTTGTTTGCTTGTGAGTTGCGGAGGTCGGAGCATTGAACAGGAATCTATAACGTTCACTCTAAGCGAAGGGCGGTCCTCTAAACCGAGGGTGGCCCTGTTGGTTAGAATATTTTCATTGTAGCGGATTGTTTTATTGTTCCTGAGCACAATACGTGATCCCCTTTTAACGACACGGGGGAGAATAGATAAACAAGCAAATGTTATGATTTCGTCAAGTTCTGTACCGACTCTGATTATTCTAGTAAGGACCTAATCATAGGCTCTCTAGGAGAATATGGTTTGATCGCGTTAATTCATTTGCTAGATCTAGTGTAATCTGATGGAGTCCTCACCTAACAATTGCGAACCCTCACTCGAAAGTCGTATACATTATCTATCATAATTAGTGAGAAAAGCACGAAAAGCCTCTACGATGGTGTCTATAAGCTTTTTATCTGTAAATTATCTTAGAAAGGAGGGTCTCTTATATAGAACTCGCAGATATTGTTATTGTCCCAATATAGTATACTCTTTCGTTTTAAGGTTTTTGATTGGCGCCTCTTGTTTGACCTTGCTCACTTAAGGTAATCAAAGTGAGGGAGAAAGGGAGATTCCATGTTTACATTTGGTGACTCGAATTACCAAAAGGTGCAAGACTGTTTCGTGTTGGCTTAGACCTTCGTTTTATATATTTGGCTCTTGATGAAAAGTTTTTTTTGAAAGACCCAGTTTTTTGTTTTGGTTCCTCGTTTATTGTTATACATATCTTTGGAAAAGCAAATATAGATTTTTGATTGGATTTTCCCAGTGTGGATGTGGTAAGTTCTCACAAGGTATCAGGGCTTTCCAGCATGGACATAGAAGGAGGGTTTTATTTTCGGATTAACATTTTAAGGTGGCAATTGGTTTTTTTTTAGCCCCGTTCATTCAGAATTTAGGAAATTTAGCAAATCTCTTTAACGTTATTTGGGCGTTGATGTAACCTATACCCTAGCTATGTAATCATTTGTCGAGTTTCATAGAATTTGTGATTTTTTTAAGATTAAGATTTTCAACTTTTAAATTAAAATTTTTAACGGCTATGAAAACCCAAAATCTATGGATCTATCATTTTATTGAATTTCAACTGAGCACATCATTGGGAGTAATCACGAAAAGAGACAGTTCGTCTAAAGATTTGTGTTTCTTTGTTCTTTTATAGAAAAGTCTCTTAAATTTGTTTGGAAAGTCGAGACCATTTCCATAATATGCCTCGTTCTTCCAAACACGTTTAAGAGACGGGTGAACACAAATGTTACATGAATCCCCTCAATACGTGTGTTCTTCTATGTTCATCACCGTTGGAAGTTGGTTGTGGTTCAATAAGTGTTGTCCATAGCAACAGCTTGAAGAATGGAATTTTTAAATAGTACATGTCGGTTTTCATTTTCTCTAATATTTCTCTTTACTTCGACGTCGCTGTCGATAACAGAAAAAAGTAGGAAACTGAATATAAAAACATTTGTGGTTTTTTTTTGGACGTGCACTCAAGTTACACACTTTTAGCTGTCTAGCTGTAGAGAAGGCTGGGAATTGATAGGTTTTTTGGTTTCGTTGGTTTTTTTATTGGTCTGCTGGTACCCGGATTTATATGCCAGTTTTTCACATGTTTGATAAACTTTTGGTAGATTTTAGCAAGGAATATTGGCAACTACTAGTCGCTTTGATTACAATTTTGTTCATCAACCCTTTATTTATGTGTTGCAACACCCCTGTTATATCGGAAATTAACCTTGAATACTTCAGTTTCCAGGGGGAAGTTAAGGCAGTTAAGCTTCTCCGGTTTTGTGATGTACAGGTACTACTTATTTATTTCCATGTTTAAAGTAGTGTTTATTTTGAGACGCCCTGTAATAAAGCTGTGCCTTACCCTCAGTTAACTTTGTTACACAAAACCGAGGACTGAAGTGTGGCTCACGACCTTCGCATCGCTAATGCACTACTGCACGACTGGATAGCTCAAGTAGTTGAGGGGTTGATCATGTAGCGCAAGATACACTTACTATACTGTATCTAATTTGTCTAGGAAATCTGAGGATGTTCAAATTGTAGTAAATCCTTAACTCTTTTAATATAAATTTAAATCTCCGATGATTAAGACTCTATATTCTCTATATTCTCTATATTCTCTATATTCTTGTGAGTTTGAAGGAAAATTCTACTTCCTTCACGCAATTACAATGATTGCATTACATTATTTTACGAGACCTGGGATGTCTTTCATAAAAATAAGAAGATTTCCTTTAATGTTTTGGAATTTGACAGGTTTTTTTGAGTGTTCACCATTTTGGCATTCTTTACAAATCATCCTCAGTTTACAGCATATTTAAATGTTTAGAGAATAATAGATATGTCAAAATCTACAAAAAGTGTCAGACTTTGTTTGTGATAAGTTCAGTGAAAAGTCCTTGATTTTTCTTCTAACTCAAGTGTCAGACTTTGTTTGCGATAGGGTCAGTGAAAAGTGTCATAGTCTGCGTATGCGATTAATATATTATTCAAAAGAGTGTTTGGTAGCTCTATTCAAGGTAGAATGATTAGTTTATCATCTGAACCTTTTAATCAAAAAACAAAAAAGCTTTGGTTTTCATTTGATAGGAAAGTTACATGTGAAGGAAACTTTGTCTGCGCAACATCCCACCTTGCTCTGCTTCGCTTTCTAAGCGAATTGCCGCTGCGGTGGCCTGTAAGCAATACTCTTTTTTTCATATTCTATCCCCCAAAAAACTGGGGGACTGAGTACGCATGCGTATATATTTGTAAACAAAACACCGTGCGGAACATCCGCTAATCCGATATTTACATTGGTAGTCTACTTGCATATAAGAAAGCAATAGTATTGCGCATAGACCACCACAGCGGCAATTCGCTTAAAAAGCGAAGCAGAGCAAGGTGGGATGTTGCGCAGACAAAGGAAACTGCGAGTAAAACCACCCATCGTTATACCCTAACTTATCAAGTACAATTCTCCAGTGTTTGTTTTTATTTGGCTTTATTTTAACTTCACGAATGATCTCCCCGTACTCGTTTTGGGGAATTTAAAGAAATTTCTTTGACTGATTGTTAAACGAAAATTTCCCCTCGATCCATTTGGCTACAATACGCAAGATATATTATTGATGAATGTATTGAAGATTGCATCTAACCAATGATATGTCGACCTGTTTTGAGTATGTTGATGAATTTTATGATTTGTGTACAGTTAAGCTACTGTGTAAGATCTCCCACAAAAGCATATATTGTATTGATATGTTGTGGTTGATAAGGTACAATGTTGGCATTTTATCTTCTGGGCATCTTCAGTTATTTAAATTATCTTATGATTTTTTTGTACTTTGTACCTAATAGTAGTTTTCCCGCTAACCTTTTCTGTCATCGCTCAGCGACATATCTTATTGCTGCGTCTTTCATGGTGTTTTAAGGTAGCTAAAATTTCATGTCTGTGTTTAAAATTTGTTTCAGGGTAATGATATATACATGTGAGTATCCATGAATGTTTAACACCGCTTGAAGGTAGAAATCGAGAGACATTTATGGTCAGGGATCTGACAGAGTATTATATTGACAAAGTTGATGACGAGAATGAGATATTTTTAGTACTAAATACATAATTAACAGGATCTTCGCAGTGAACAATATTAACACAACAAGGCTCGAATTATTTGTGGATATAACGTGCGTTACCAATACGATATTGCAGTAAACAAGGAAATAATTGAACGAACTTCTGACGAGATTCATTAGGTCACTTCCAATGATGTGTTATTGGAGGGTCTACTGGGTTCATACTATATTTCTAGTCATTTTTTAACTTGAAAAATTATAAATTTATTTCAAAAACAGGAAATAAATATCTTTGAGTATGGAATCTTTTATGTATTTGTTTATTTTAGGTATAAACATATCAAAGTCGATAAATTCCTATTTGAGAAACTAAGGGAATACGCGAAACTATAGGAGGGAATACCATTTAAAACAATATTCATAACATGGTTTAGACTTTTGTTACCATGGAAATGTACAAAGACAGCGACAGCGCCGACGAGGATGGCGATATTTACCAGGCGAAGACGTACAACACTGCAGCGTCGCCGTCCATTCATCGTCATTCTGACACCGCCTCCATCACCAGTTCACATTACGAAGAGTCTTGCGGCTGGAGCAAGTGCAAACCCTCCAAATTGCAAAAATTGAACAGTCCCAAATGGTTTCTTTTCTTTCTGGCCGTATTCTCAGTTTCACAGGGTAAGAAAACGTGTAGAAACTCACTCTTCCAAATTTTTCCTTAAACTGGAACTTCTCACTTGTATGTAAGGCATTCTCATGACTGAAAAAACTAAACCACTCATCTTTGTCATTAAAAGCAAGCAAATTTACTGACTATCTTTTCAGTGTTATCTATTTTGTTTTAACTGATAACGAACTAAAGTTACGGACGCCGAAAATCCTAACGGTTTTTAGCCCTCATAGAACGCCAAACGTCGCCATTCGGGGTGTAAGGGTTATAATTTGACGTCTCGTATACGTTTGTTTTAATTCTAGGTATGATCGTTCATGGTTTTACTAATGTTGGTCTAGCCACTTTGGAAAAACAGTTCAAGCTGACCAGCAAACAGTCCGGTATGATCGTGGCTGCCAAAGAGTTTTCGTCTCTCCTACTTATCGCCTTTCTCAGTTTTTACGGCAGTTTCGGACACAAGCCCAAATATCTTGGGTATGGTGCAATCTTGACTGCTTGTGGAAGCATGCTGTACGTTCTACCGCACGCATTAATTGGTAAACACATGCCGAATGGCATGTCGGGAATGATTCTTAAGGATCAAGAACTGTGCTCAAGGACGTCACTAAACGAGACAATAAGCGCCGCCAGGTGTAACCTACTCGGCTCCTCCGAATGGTATTACCTATTTGTTTTCATAATAGCCAAACTTCTGATCGGAGCGGGTACTGCTCCACTTTTCACGCTCGGTGCTACGTATCTAGACGAGAATGTCAAACCAAAAGTGGCACCAGTCTACTTGGGTATTTGGTACGTGTGTACGTCATTTGGACCTGGTCTCGGGTTTGTGGCTGGTGGAACGTTGTTAAATGTTTATGTTGATTTGATACAGGTAAGCTTCTTTCCATAAGATGTGTTCAGAAATGTTGTTAGGATCAGATGCCCATGGGCACATCCTAAGTTAACCAAACGCAATCAAAATTATGTGTTTGCTATTAGGACTCTGTCACGATCAACCTGTATTTCTTTTGCGGTTTGAATTTTGAATACCTGGATTTGGGTTTGAAAAACAAATCTTTAAATATGAATGAAATATGTATTGTTTTTTTTTAGCCACCCGGCGTTGAATTAACTCCGGATGATCCTCAATGGATAGGTGCTTGGTGGCTGGGCCACTTCTTTGGTGCCATTCTAATTCTGATGTCAGCGTGCGCTCTGCTCGCTTACCCGCGCTCCATGCCTGGTGCAAGAGAGATGAGGCGGCAAGCTATACGAGAGGGCGCTTTGCGACCAGAAGACAATCGTTTAGAGGGGAAAATTTCTGACATTATTCCAGCTACACTGACATTATTAAAAAATATGACTTTCGTATTCAACACGTTAGCCTTGACGGCAACTATGGTCATATCCACTGGACTCGGACCCTTTGTGGTCAAGTATTTACAAGCTCAGTTCGGTGTGTCTACGATGAAAGCCGGAGTGGCTTCTGGGATAGCGTTGATACCGGGCACTACCGGTGGAATATTTCTAGGGACTTACTTAATGCGTCGAATGAAAGGGCAAAACACGTGCGAGGGAGCTGCCCGTTATTGCTTCATCTTTCAAATGTTGGCTGTGTTGTCAGTGGCCAGTTTTCTAATACCCGGTTGTGATAAGCCAAACATTGTAGGAATTCACCAACCTTATGGAAATGAGTAAGTGCTCTCAAATTTTTATTTCAATAGACGAGACAGTATATTATGGTAGTATTAATTAAAGGACCACCCGATTTCCTCTATTATCTTTTTGGTTTCTTGAATGCGATTTCTGTTTTCCCTACCTTCTGTTTATCTTCTATAGGGTGATTTCTCTCTTTTATGGTTTGTAAACAGGGTGTCTCAGAAAAAATACGACTGCTTCTCTTGTCAGCTCTATTATTCAAAGTAGTATTTTTATTTAGACACCCTGTATTTGTAATACACATCCGTTCAACGACAAAGTAGAGTACTAAAATCCCTGATTTTTTATTTTACTTTTAGAAGTTTGGCAAATAATGTGACGTCATCGTGCAACTTAGGTTGCGCATGCATAGGCGTACAGTTTGAGCCGGTGTGCGGAATGGACAACAGAACATACTTCTCACCTTGCCATATGGGCTGTTTGCGCAAAGTGAACAGGGTAAGACTCTACGTTAATTAAGAATAACAAAACCTACTACCAAAGATAAAAAACCTATACATGTATCTAAAATTAGGGAAATGAAAAATAAGTTGGGCAAAAATATTCAAGCATCTTTGAAAATTTTGAAACGATTTCTCAAACATCTCGGATACTATCTTGACTCATACAAAGATATTTCTGAGAAATTACTTATCATCATTTCAAATTTTTTCATTAGGACTATGCAGAATGTCTATGCTTAGATCCATCTATTCCCCAATCTTTCCCTCGCCAAGTATACATCAATGAGTCGGGGGAGTACATCGACAGTCAAGTCAGCGCTGTGTTGGGTCAATGCGATCGAAATTGTAAGAATATGGTACCGTTTTTGTGTGCCATAGTTGTGTTGTTGATTCTGAATTTTGTCAACGCTGTTCCCGGGAAGATGGTTGTAATGAGGTAAATATTTTGTGCAATACTTTGATTGGCTTGTGTATATATAATTTTCGGGTTATCACTCTCCTCTGAGTGTACATGGATTTTCAATTCGTGACTACCATATACAATAATCATGCAATATTATTGTTGTAAACTACTGTTTTACAAATATTCAAAAATCTTTGGATAGTAGGTATTAGATATATACCGGGTAAGTAAAAAAAAACCGCACAACTTAGACGGTTTAGTTTTCTATATTCTCATTATTAAAATTCAAAATTATTTATTCAATCGTGTAGGTAAACGCCTAACTTAAATTATGTTGAAGAAATTTTTAAATTTCAATGATTTATACGGGAGATATTGTAATTTTTGTGAAAAAATACTTTTCCAAAACTAGCAATAAATGGCCAAAAACAGGGTATCAATTCTTAACAAAGCAGCATTCACATTTTGGTTTTAACTCTTGTTTATTAAATCAAAACAGTCTTTAAAATAGTTTTAATTACGTAGGCATTAACGTAATTAATTAATACGAGAGAAATTTAAGTTTTTTAAGAAAGTCTTTTTGAAAAATCTTCAAAACACCCGGATGAATGTATAGAGCGTGTGGATTTTGAGAAGAAACCTAAATGTGTCGGTTGACTATGCCTTGGAGGAATAAAAATTTATTGATGTAAAATTGAAAGACATTGAAGAATGAGAGTTCAATTGAAAAATCCATGTACCTTTTGATTAAAAATCATCAAAAACGTTTAAAAAGGCAAAGAAATTTGATACCCTGTTTTTCCATTTTTCGATAGTTTTGGAAAAGTGATTTTTACAAAAATTACAATATTTCCCGCAAAAGATATTGAAATTTCAACAAAATTTAAGTTAGGCTTTTACCTACATTTTGAATTTTCATAATGGGAATATAGAAAACTAAACGGTCAAAGTTGTGCGGTTTTTTTTTACTCACCCGGTACAAATCTTCTTGAACATTTTTAGAGAGGTATGCTAAAATCGGTCTTAAAGTCCAATTTTCCGCCGGTCTTCAAACACGCAGAAAATTTCATTGTTATTTATTACACATAAATCTATCATATTTATTTGTGTTTGTTTATTCTAGGTGCGTACCAGACAACGAGAGGGCGTATGCACTGGGCGTCCAATGGATTATCCTTACTTTACTTGGTGCCATCCCTGGGCCAGTTCTATTCGGTATATTTATCGATAAGACTTGTAATTTATGGGAAACAACGTGTCATGCAACTGGGCAGGGCAACTGTTTGGCATATGATAATGAAATACTGAGTTACCGATTAGCTGCTGCAATTTTCATCTTTGAAGGTACGAAAAAGTCTGTTGTCAGTTGACTCTATACTAAAACAAGTTTCTTTGAAAGAAACATGTAAGTATAAGCAAATGACGTCGTTTTAACGTACTGACAACGTTGTTCACCTGCAAGTATATTTAGTGGAGCTGTTGCCGAGTGGTCTAATCTGCTGGTCGGGAGTTCGAGTCCGTCACCAGTCACAGTGATAAGGAAAGCCTTTCATTGCTAATTTCCATAGATAGGTTCCGTTATAGGTAATTCTCAATGTAGACAGGATCCTCATTAGTAAAAGTCTACTAAGTACTTCCTAGTATCACTTAGTCCTAAAAAGAGGCTATCCTGGAAAAACACTCGTCAATAAAAAAAAATAAAAAATGGCCTTTGTCAACGGACAGGTTGTGGGACAAAATAGTTATCCGTTATGATCTTAACATTACTTTTCTTTCGTGTTTTTCAGCTCTAGCTGCTCTCTGCTATTTCATATCTTGGAAGTCATTCAAGCCATTAAACGAAAAAGATATCACTAAAACGTTAGATTCAATCGCTGAATCAAACAGTTTGTTTAGTTTGCAGACCGCGTCTCGAGTGGATACACCAAGATCACCAGACCTGACGTTAACCACGGAACTCAGCAATTCATGTCTGTCCATGTCCATCTCAGACCCAATCCCTTCTAAAGGTTTGTTGTCAGATGAACATTCGCGAGAGACCAACGAAAATCTTTAAATAGTTGGGACGAAAAAAAATGTAAAACGAAAAATTATTGCTGGATGTGATTGGCAGTTTTCTTGATTGGTTAATTTTGGCATTTTGGCTTGCTTATTACTGTAGAGAGCAAATTCTAATTGGCTGATCGATTATACTGGAGTTAATAGGTATCCATTGCAGAAATATAAATATAAATATACATATGTGTGAAATTGTAAATAGATTAAATAGTGTTTTTATAAAATATCTTCTTCTTTTTCAATCTCTTTGTAGACTTGAAACCTTTTTAAATCAAATAATGACTAAATCTACACGCCTTCAACACCCCTAAGCCCTATACCAAGAGAGGGTGGGGGCAAGACTTCTTTTTCTGTGTCATATGTCATAAATCCTCAGTTTTTAATTTCATATCGAGGATTTCATTCTTCTTAAAGTTACTCTCGTTATCATTTGTTTATAAGTTTAGGCTGCTTTTTTATTGTTTGTTAAGTTAATGAATTAATTTATTTTTGTTTTTGTAATAATTTTTTAAAGACATTTATTACCGTCGTCTCAATACCAGATATTTTCTCCTTCTTTCGATTATAGAGCTACCTGTAAAATAGAAATAAGGAGAAGATGCTCTGGAGGACGAGGTCTATTTACTATATCTATAACGAAACTATTAACTTAATGTTATAATTTCTCGAGTCAAGCTTAGGAAGTAATGACTTTTAGAATTCATTGGCAGGCACGTTAATTCTATCAGTTTTTTACTTTGCCGTCCTTCTTTTAAAGAAGACTTTGCAGAGGTCCTTCAAAGCTGAGCTCTTTAAATACTTTCTAATATTTTGTGCTGTGTTGGATGGGTACGTTTGTACCCTGCCCCTCCGTATTATCTTTTTAAAGATTTTACTGGTTGGGTAAAAATAAAACCTTAAGGCCAAAATAAAAGTATGCTTTGTTTCCGGGAATCGGCCGGGTGAATATTTTTAATACCCACCCGGCCGACTGTTTCTTAATTACACATGTATTCCTATTTGCGTTTGCAATATTTGTCTCAGAGAGTTTGAAACAATCCATGGCTTTTAAAAATGGTTCAAATTTTTGGCAAAAAAAATAAAAATCCCGCCCTCCCGGGTGACATTTTTTTTTCGTCGCCCGCTTTCTGGAAACAAAGGTATTTTTTAGTTTGGCCTAAGGTTTACGTTTTTATTGTTGTTTTTCTCTTATAAAGTGTTTACTTTTACACACTAGTCAGTCCTGATATGACGTATTTTTTTATATCGACAACCGTTATTCCATTCTTAGGACTTACTTTAAATGAATGTGTGTTATTTCAGCGACTGTATTGTCCGAGAACTGTATCAGAAATAACGAATGGTCTCGAACAACCGGACAAGATAGCTGGCTATTTCGATCAAATCTGAAATACCACGTTTGCTTAGACGATGTCTTTATAGTAATTTTTGGTTAAAACGGTTGTTTACATATAAAAAGTACTACGTCTGTTTTGATCTAACGCGTTTTAATTTTCTTGTTACGAGGAGACTTTAGCCGGTACTGAACATGCGGGCATGTTTCGGTCGCCCCGGATTTTCACTCAAGCAAGAAAATGTCCTTAGTTTATTTAGGGATGTTTTTACTCTAATTTGTTGTCTTTCGTTGATTTTGATTGTTTCTATAGTTTTATATAGAAAAAGTTTGTGAAAAAATCTTGTTAAAGTGAGGCTTTTCAAAATACATTTTCCCAGTTACAATATGTGGTGTGTTATTTATCCTTATTCCTTAACTGTTACATTCGAACCGGACCATAAATAAGCGAAGTCATGGTTCTTACTCAAAGCAGCAAGTCTTATATTGTACAAATAATGTGACAAACATTTTTATTGTCACGTCACTAGAAAGACACAAAAGTAAAATGTTGAAATTTTTTTCCGATCTTATAGGGTGCAATCTTTTTCCTCTAGTGGTGCGTCCTAATGACGGGCGCAAGCAGTCTCTCTTCAGCGTTCTTGCGACGCTGGTTTACCATGACATAATATTGATGCTCAATCAATTTCTAGAAAAACTTTCGCGAAACCACAAACAAAAAAATTTCGCGTGATTTCACCTTCGCGAAAAAGGCCAAAATTCACAAATAAAGTATTAGTAATTATATTTGAAATTATAAAAATTTCTTCATTTGGCAGAGAAAAGGATATTTTTGAAAACTTTTTATGATATATAGTCCTAAGAGCGTAGCAACTTCCTTGATTTATCATGAACACAACATAAGACCAAGGAGTTATTAGCCTATGCTCGTTCGGCCCAAAAAGCTTGCTGTTAGGCCGAACGAGCATAGGCTAGATGGATAACTAATGTAAATTCATTGCAGAGGCCCTAACAGCAAGCTTTTTGGGCCG